>CALYLW010000095.1:0-20000 GCA_944989445.1 Ampullaceana balthica | reverse complement strand
CATAACAAAATTTAGTTTCATTTTAGAAGCGCAAAAAGGTATTTAAAAGAAAACAACTAGTTATAATAAATATAAAATCATAGTCATTCTAAGATTTGGGCCTAGCTGGAAAGATAGCTCTGGGATTGAAGGCTCACTCACCCTTGTCCCTCTGTTGTACGGCCACTTATACTCTTGTATTGTGGCCCAGTTGAACATGTAGTAGGCGATGTTCTGGAACTGACGGAAGTCCGGGCTCACGATGTAGTCGGCGGTCATCTGGGAGCCGAATCCGAACAGGTGCCTTGTGTGGTCGATCTGATCACGTTGAAAGCGTTACATTTATTAAATTAGGAAAGCGACAGCAGCAGAAAAAAAACGAATGAGTTGGTCTGGAATGAGCATAGGAATAATCGACAGTTGAAAATCTAAATATCTATCCGGCTGGTGTGTTTAGCATGCGACAGCGAAGTGGACCACACAGTCCAGTCAATTAAAGAAAAAACAAAATGTGTTCACTAAAGATGTTTGCAAAATTTAAAGAGAACAAAGTAGAAGAGACAGATATTTAGGAAAGGGCCTTAACGTGTAGCATTTCTCTGTTCGTATAAAGAGGCGACTTCGCTTGTTGGGAATCAAAGGACTGTGTGAGAATGACAGTTTAACAAGGAATATTTTGCATGGAGAGATTGCGGAGTGATACAAGACTTATTTCAACGCCTCCCAATCAAATCTCACTAAGGGGCCGTCCACAAATGACGTCACGCGATTTTGTCCAATTTTTCACTCCCTCTCCCCCTCGTCACGCATCGTCACTAAAACTTAGACCCGCCCTCCAATATGACGTCACAAAGCATTTTCAGATCACTTTTTTGTCATTTAAGTATAAATTTAGGTTAAGGTTGCACTCTAATATCGTAACACGCGTGAAGCCAAGTAAAACGTCAAAAAATAAATTGTATGAAATCAAATATTAAATTCGAACTTTTATTTAAAGTAGCGAGTTTTTATGTGACGCCACATTTCTCAAACACCCCCCTCCCCCTCGTCAAACATCGTCAAAAATGTGTGGACCCCTCCCCCCCCCTAGGTGGGTGATGTCATTTATGGACGGCCCCTAACACAATAGAAAAAAAAGGAAAGGCCAACATTGCCATGAAGGGCTGGTGCAAGAAGCACAGCCGCGAATGCCAATCAAGGATTGGCGTCGAAACCCTTTAAATACGTTCTTATCGCTAAAGCATCGCCACTCGAAGACTGCGGGATTCCAAAGTTGAAATAAAGTTAAAAACCTAAAGACCAGATTGTCCCTATGATCGGTCAGGTTTTATGAGATTGTCAAGTTGTAGGTTTTTCGCCAGAAATTTTTAAGGAAATAATTTTTGTATTCTCTGGAACTAGGTAGCGCACCCCAGCTTTGGTGTCATTGACCTAGGTGGCGTAGCCTAGCTTTGGTGTCATTGACCTAGGTGGCGTAGCCTATCTTTGGTGTCATTGACCTCGGTGGCACATCCTAGATTTGTTGTCTTTGACCTAGGTGGCACAGCCTAGATTTCGTGTCATTGACCTAGGTGGCGCAGCCTAGCTTTGGTGTCATTGACCTAGGTGGCGTAGCCTAGCTTTGGTGTCATTAACCTAGGTGGCATAGCCTAGCTTTGGTGTAATTGACCTAGGTGGCATAGCCTAGCTTTGGTGTCATTGACCTCGGTGGCACATCCTAGATTTGTTGTCTTTGACCTAGGTGGCACAGCCTAGATTTCGTGTCATTGACCTAGGTGGCGCAGCCTAGCTTTGGTGTTATTGACCTAGGTGGCGTAGCCTAGCTTTGGTGTCATTAACCTAGGTGGCATAGCCTAGCTTTGGTGTAATTGACCTAGGTGGCACAGCCTAGCTTTGGTGTCATTGACCTAGGTGATGTAGCCTAGCTTTGGTGTCATTAACCTAGGTGGCATAGCCTAGCTTTGGTGTCATTGACCTCGGTGGCACATCCTAGATTTGTTGTCTTTGACCTAGGTGGCACAGCCTAGATTTCGTGTCATTGACCTAGGTGGCGCAGCCTAGCTTTGGTGTCATTGACCTAGGTGGCGTAGCCTAGCTTTGGTGTCATTAACCTAGGTGGCATAGCCTAGCTTTGGTGTAATTGACCTAGGTGGCATAGCCTAGCTTTGGTGTCATTGACCTCGGTGGCACATCCTAGATTTGTTGTCTTTGACCTAGGTGGCACAGCCTAGATTTCGTGTCATTGACCTAGGTGGCGCAGCCTAGCTTTGGTGTTATTGACCTAGGTGGCGTAGCCTAGCTTTGGTGTCATTAACCTAGGTGGCATAGCCTAGCTTTGGTGTAATTGACCTAGGTGGCACAGCCTAGCTTTGGTGTCATTGACCTAGGTGATGTAGCCTAGCTTTGGTGTCGTTGACCTAGGTGGCGAAGCCTAGATTTGGTGTCATTGACCTAGGTAGCGTAGTCTAGCTTTGGTGTCATCGACCTAGGTGGCGCAGCCTAGCTTTGGCGTCATCGACCTAGGTGGCGCAGCCTAGAATTGTTGTCATTGAAGCAAGGCGAAATCCCCTTTCCCCATCTTCCACGAAAAGTACTCTGCAATTGACCTCTTAATTTAAAACAAAAAACAAGAGCCGCCCGAATAGAACCTTCTCTTCACATCCAGTCTAAAACCACTGTCCCAGTTAGCTGGTTAGGAATGGAAAAACAGAGGGTAAAATAAATGATTAGAATTATTTTGACACCTGCTATAAAAAAAACTGAATGTATTAATATATATATTTAACACAAAGAATACACTTTTTTCATGTCCTCATACCCTTCCTTTAAAATATAGCTCATGTTATAAACTAAATATTAAGTTCTTACCTGAACTTTTAGATCATTTGTGTTCAAATTAGATGCAACATTGAAACTGTAGAAAAAATAATAGTGTTGATCGTGGGGGTAATCGATAATATTGAAGCTATACAGCACATTTTAAGAAATACAAATAGTTTTAACATCTGTTTGAATATGCTGTCCCAACCGATATATCATCTTCAAAACTTACACATTAATACAGAGATTTTAGGAACTAAATCACCGCTATGAGCTACATAGTACACTTCAAAGAACACTATTATTGTAAGGAGAGCTTAGGGCGATTGAAGTATGTTGAAATACACCTTGAAAAAATCATAATATTTTTTTCATTATAGAGTCATCATAATTTTATAAAACTTTTCTAAAAATCTTCATTTAAATGGTCTTAATTTATAATGGGGATGAACTGAATGGATATTTATTTACTTGAATTGAATGTTGCTCTTCCTAAGGTTTTCAATCCTTTGATCAGCCTCGGCCTTCCAGTTCGTGTTCTCGGGGATTTCCGTCAGAGATCCGTCATCCACGTAATATTCGACATTGGGGGCGAATCCTTCCACGTAGATCTTTGCAGAATTGTATTCTATTGGAGAAGCGAATATCATCAGATTTAGTACAAATTTAATTGCGGTGAGCTAAATGGGCAACACAAGAAGAAAGAATGATACAATTTTAACTGTTGGACTAGATCAGTTACAGAAGAGGAGAAATGTATAACTTCATCTTTCAGTCCCCGGGATTATAGCGAATGAATCAATTTTGTACTACTTATTAGATAAATAATACTGAAACTTAACATTGACATTTAACAAACATAAATATCAAGAAGAAACGATAAAATAAGTTAGACTTTTAAAAATCTTCCCATTAATTAGAAGGGGCCATTGCTTGTATAAAATTTTAAAAAAAAGAATTATTCGCAATATTATGACGGGCCATTGCTAGTATACAATTAACAAAATAATAAAATGTATCCACCTCGGTTTGGGACCACAAAGTCTGCGCCAACCTGCACCCAGCCATCAGCAGCCCTGATGAAATTTCGACTGGTTACTGGGAAGTAGTCGTCAGCACCTGGTCGGAAAAGATTCATGCAAGTTTGTGAACTTAAGAGTAACGAATAGATTTCTACTTTACCAGGAAAAAAACCCATTTTTTTTCGTTGTTGGATGTTGCACAAAAGATTATAAAAAATTTAAAAAAAATAAAATACATTTTTTTAGTCTAGAGGCGTGTGTTACAGAAAGCAGAAATTCATTTTGAAAAATAAATTAAAAATAGCATACATTGATTGAGCTGTAATCAAATTTTTAATTGTATATTTTTTGGAAGTTTTATCTAAAAATTAAAAAAAATTCTGGTTAACATTATTTTATTTTCCATTTAAAGAGTTAAATAAATGAATGTGCATGTGCAATTATGGAAGGTTCCATCATAAATGCAAAGTCTAACAAGTATTTAGCGTATTTTAAACTTCTATTTACATAAACTGTTTCTGTTTTTTTTAAGTTTTTTTGAGGGAACACAAAACAATAGAGGTTTTTTTTTAAAAAGTCACCAGCCCTTAAACAGCTGACCTGTGTCTTTCCATTTAAAGTTGATCTTGATTGCTGCTGTCTGGTAAATGCTGCCCGGGAGGTCGCTGACCAGTCGGACGTAGAGGCTGAAGGCGTAGCGTCCACCTGGCTTGACCGTGACCATCTGGGCTGGACCCATCCAGTTCTGGGTTCTGGCAAATGATGGACAGATAAACATTATTACACACGCACAGCAAACAATGCAATAGAAGACATGTTAATCTTTTAACACAGAACTCCAGATACGCTCAGCTCAAAGATGGCAGCACTTTTGAATGAATGCATGTAATGAGTGGTGTGTTTGGGTTCTCTCGTAGAGTCGTAGATCCATCCGGGGCATGCCATGAATTTTATACCCCCACCCCCATCCATACACACTTTCAAAGAAAAGATGCAGGTGGTGACCACATCTAATATTATTTAAAGAAATAAATGGACCCTATCCTACCTCGCACGTCAAAAACCACTGCAAGTGATCGTCTGTTAATAAAAAACCAAGGGGCCGTCCATAAAGTACGTCACGCTCCAGAGGGGGGGGGAGGGGGTGTAAGAAAGTGTGACAGTTTGAGACAGGGGGAGGGGGGTCCGGCCATATGTGACGTCACGGTGTTTTATTTTAAATTTTAATTATTTTGTTAATAAAAGAACGCACTTTTTGTTGGAAAGTGTGACGTGTTTTACTTTTGTCACTGTCCGAGATTTGTGACAGTTTGTGACAGGGGGGAGGGGGTGTTTAAAATAGTCGAAATTAGCGTGACGTACTTTATGGACGGCCCCCAAGGATAATGTAAACACATTTTCCCCCTAGTTCTTAATGTCTTTAATGTGGCTACTTATGATCATTGTAAAATAAATTTAAAAAAAAACAACAATTTTAAAATTTTAGCTTACAAACCTTGTAATGTTACAGCTCTTTTTTTTAGAGGCAGTTATATTCAGTTTTCGCATAAGAAGCCTATTATTACCTAGCTATCCATTTTTAAGAATATTACCTAGCTATCAATTTTTACGAATATGCATCGGAAAGTGAAGCTAGCCTGTAGCAAGTGACCAACGTCTGCACTGACATTCAAATTGCAATGTATTCATAAATAGGCCAGCTATTTAATTTAGAAATAATATAAACTATTTATAGTTTTATTCAGGTCATGCTGAAATTATGTGTCTAAGTGGAAGGAACTTGCGTATAAGGAAAATGTATATATAGTTTCCCTCGCATAATTAAAAAAAAGAGAATTTTAAAAAAATCTCGTGTTGGGGGGGGGGTGAGAATCTGCAAATAGCCTTTCACTCCTCTGCTCAATACCATGTTAAAATGGCTGTTGCTGTTAAATTAAACTGCTACCCGAAATATTGTATTACTACCCTTTTTTTCCCCCGAAGACTTAACAGTACAATAATTTCGCCCTAAAAGTTGCACAAAGTAAGTGTTGGTGGCAGATTTATTTAGAATTATTTAAAAGAAAATCAAAATAATAATTTTTAGTATTGTATTTTTTTAAAATGGAAAAAAGGACAAAATAATAAAAGTTCGCTGTAGATATTAATTGGTAGATAAGAAAGTAAAGTTCTTGAGTAAGCGCTAGTCTTTAGGTACAGACTGGAAAAGGCTAAAAACGGAACAAGAGAGATAAGACTAATATAGATAAAATAGTAATGATGAGACTTTTTAATAAAAAAACACGTAAAAAACAAAGTTTTTTGACTATCAAAATACTTTATATACGAGACATAACTAAAACATGTTTTAAATATAATATACACGCACCAATCGCGAATATATTTATAAAAAATATCGTCAATATAATACGCACCACACCGCGCAACAGGAAAATATTTTAAAAGTTTGTTCAAAATTAAACGCACCGCGATACCCTAGCACAAAATATACATGCTGCATAGAGGTAAATAGAGATAATCTATAAATTCATTAATTTAATTAAAGTATATTCGATCGATCTGAAATGTTGATAGATAGATTTTATAATCGCCACGAGTCTCCCTGCAAAATCTTAGCTCGCCAGCATACTAGAAGTGGGTTAAACATCAATCCAAAGTTTTTTCAGCAATCAAGCAGACGCGCCACGAGTTAGTATAAAGGATTTTTTTTTAAAAACCGAAAGCAACAACATTAAAAGGAAACTATTGAAACAAAATATTTTGAAAATATGTTTCACAATAAAATCGTATGAAGTAGTAATAACCCACCCGACCCAACAGTGGCGGCTAGAGTTAATCCAACGAAACCTCCCGCAAAATAAAGTCATGGATTCAAAGAAGTCTCTGCATAAGAATCCCGATGAATGTTTACCCTTCCCCACTCCTCACCTTGCTACTCCACCGTAGACTTGATTTATGCATAATGATTAATAAAATTTTAACACCATCTTAGAAACAGCACATAATTTATACACCATATTCAAATTTAAGTTTTTTTAAAAAAAAGCATGAATTAAATGTGAATGTGTTATATCTAAGAATATGATTCCTCGCAAATATCGGAGTCCCCCCCCCCATTATTGCGCGTTATTTAGACACCTAGAGAATAGTGTCTTTTGATAATAATCCAGCTTTAAGATGGAACAAAACTTTTTCTGTTGAGAATAACTCTTTACAGACCTTCCAGTACATTTAGCGGATGTGGTTCCCCCATGTTTCTGTGACGTGTCGGCGGTCATCGTGAAGCCGTCGTGAAGCCAGTTGCTGATGCCATTCTCAAAGCCGGGATTCTGCAGAAGCTCTGTGGCCCCTTGAGCCCCCCACAGGCAGAGGGAGGCAAGAGCGACGAACACCCTTAAGGGTAACATATTTGGTAGGAAAATCTCGAATGTACTAAAACGACTCGTCCTAGCGCTCGAGCTTTTTATTTACACGAGGTCAGGCGATCTTAAAATATTTTGAATACAGAACCCTTTTAAATAAATTATTAAATCTTACGTAAAAACTCGTAATTAATTTCTGTTTTTTTTCTTCTGGAAGGCATAGAATGAGTCATTTTCTTTATGTTCCTTTTCTATATAGTAATCAGACAATAACATCTGCCAGTTGTTGTACATTCAGTACAGTTTGAGAAGTCATACAGTTGGCCGTATATAACATTATACAGATGTCTTCACTAAAAATAACCTATTATCTTATCATCAGGTTCAAAAATGGCGGATATGTATAGTTAAAGAATGAGAACCGAGACGAGAGCTTTCAAGGACAATAGACTTGTTGTTATTCCTACACACGTAGTTCTTACTCAAGTCAGACCTGATAGTGCTAGACCGGAAGGTCTACAGTCTTTAATTTTAACCTTAAAGATTTGTTATTGTCTTTGAGGAAAGATAATGGTAGGATAGTGCAGTCTAAGATCAGTGTTTCCGTTTAGTAGGCGTTTGTGATTATATTGGAAAATGTTAAGAATGCAACAACTTTCGTGATAGGATTTGAGACAGTGAAAAGTATATTTTCACTTGCGTTATCACTAAATATTTTACTTATTTATTTTCAAATGGCAATTTGACCGACAACTGCAGTTGCTGAGGGGTGCTTTCAAGTTATTCCACCCCCCCCCCACAGCCCAACCCACTTACACCAGTCTCCACTCTTCCTTGGTAAAAGTTAGGAGATAATGCACGAAAAATGACTTTTGATGTCACATGTAACTCAAAATGGTTGACGAGTTTTTTTTATTAGGTTAACAATCAACTATAAAATAATAAATCAGTGGCATGTGAATAAACAATTAAAGGAATAATTATGATCAAACACAAAGCAGCGCACGTTTTTTAACGAGCGCAGCATACTGGACGACACTGTTATCACTGTCTCTCCTGCAACATCATTGAGCTCTCGCTGTGCCCCGGGACGACCCTGTCGACACATTACCCCCTCGACCCAAGCGATCGAATCGTAATTATTTCATAAGGTCGTTATTACAAAAATTAATGGCTTATGTCACTTATGTCAGATATGTCTTGATCAGGGGTGGGCAAACTACAGCCCGCCAGATTATATTATGCAGTAGGCATATACATGTTGCGATTTTATGTAGATGTTAATTTTCTTTGTTTATAATTTTCGCTATATTTTTGATTTTTTCCCCCCGTGTATTTGATTGGATCTTGAACGTGAACAGCTACCGATGCAAAATGAAGTTCGCTGGTTATCAAGGGGGAAAGTGTTCAACGTAATGCTTGAATTACGTGATGCTGTGAGAGAGTTTCTTGGAGAGAAAAGAAATCAAAGCATGCTAATCATTTGTACGATAGCTTGTGGGCTGCTATTCTGGCTTACTTCGCTGACATTTTTGAAGAACTGAACAAACCTACTTCATCTCTGCAAGGAAAGCATACACATTTAATTACTCTTAGGGACAAAGTGTCTGCTTTTACGAAAAAACTTGATCTTTGGAAAACAAGGTTATTTCAGGGTAACTCTGACATGTTTGGTCAATTCTACGAATTCACAGAGAAACCAGAAAATGATGAAATCAATAATCAACTGTTGATAAATTTGATTTCTGACCATATCAATCACTGCAGTATTGAAAAACTTTATTTAGAGTAATTTCTACGTTAAAACAGTATATAAATGTTACAGCTCTATTTTGGAAGTGTTTTCCCAACTCTTTAACACCGCAAAGGGCAAATAAAAGTTATTACTAAACTTTCAATCTTGTATCGTTTTCCTTTTTAGAAATCTTTCTCCTTTATTCCACAATTTTGTTTTTCTTCTTAATCTTCCCAAGCAATGCTGACTTATTCCGTTCTTATCGCAACCATCTGATCTCTAAGCTTGTTTCAGTTTTGAAATGGTGCATTACAAAAGTCTGTAAGAGTTAGGGCTGGGGTGTCCAAAGTCCCCCCGCGGGCCAAAACCGGCCTGCGATGCAATTTTAACTGGCCCACGGCTTCACCTTGAACAATTAATTGACCTACGTATTATATCTGTAACGACATTATATTTATAAGAAAAGTTCCGGTTGTTCAAAATGGCGGAACCTAAATTTCTCTGCTGTCATTAAAAGACAAAAATAATCAAGCGCTGGAGAAATATACAACATACAAATGTAAATTGAGGAAAATTAAAGATATGAAGGAACTGATCTTCAAATTGAATTCCCTCTATGCTCTTCTGGTTGTATTTTACTTGGAATTGTCATTTTGTGGCTGTTAATACTATTAATATTAATCCGGAAGTTGTCTCACAGCTATCACCAGTGGCTCATAGAAACTGCAACGTGCGCAGTGGCCACACCCCGGGCAACGGCTTTGAATGGCTGGCTAAACCTGGTGAGGGTAGCCGACGGGTCTCAAACCCTCGGTGATCTAGATATGTCTATCTATGCACGTGAAGACTGGATTCGGTGGACAGAGCGGAGGAACTACTAGTTGGTCAACGGTCAAAAAGGCGAATCTCAGCAAAGCGTTGTGGAACGCTAAGGGCATGACAAGACACACAGGACGTCATGGCCATCCACTGCACCCGTCTCCATCACCAGCCGTCTCGACTTAGTCCTGCCGCTGGATAAGATGGCCTCGGGCGAGAGAGTGAGATCGACGAACTGCGCAACTCCTTCTCACTTAAATCCAAGTCACCGCGCAAGTCACTTTTGTCATCCATCCCATACCAGCGGTCGAAACAAAAAGAAGAAAACGAGGATATTTCCTCTCATATTGGGCGCATGGAATGTGCGCACACTCCTGGACAGAGACGATGCAGACAGACCTCAGAGGAGAACAGCCCTGATTGGTAAAGAACTCGCTAGATATGGCATCGACGTCGCAGCCCTGAGCGAGACCAGGCTCGCGGGAGAAGGAGAGCTCTGTGAAAGAGGATCTGGTTACACATTTTACTGGAGTGGCAGACCCAGCGAGGAGCGACGTGAGGCAGGCGTTGGGTTTGCAGTTAAGACAACTCTTGTCGGAAAGCTGGCTGGACTTCCCAAGGGAGTGAACGACAGGCTCATGACCATGAAACTCCCACTGGCTGGAAAGAAGCACCTCACCATCATCAGTGCCTACGCTCCAACCATGACTAATCCAGATGACGTAAAGGCAAAGTTTTACGAAGAACTTCACACTGTCATTGCCGACGTTCCAAAGGCGGACAAACTCATCTTGCTAGGTGACTTCAACGCAAGAGTTGGCAAGGACAACGTTGCCTGGGAAGGAGTCCTTGGACACCATGGAGTGGGTCAATGCAACAGCAACGGTCTTCTTTTACTCCAGACCTGCGCTGAACTTGAACTGCTGATCACCAACACGATCTTCCGCCTCCCCACTCGTAACCGGACGTCATGGATGCACCCCCGATCGAAGCACTGGCATCTTATTGACTACGTCATCGTGAGGAAGAGGGACAGGCAGGATGTACGAGTTACCAAATCCATGTGCGGCGCTGAATGCTGGACAGACCACCGCCTCATCATCACCAAGCTCAACATCCGCATTCAGCCTAAACGACGCCCGCAAGGGAAGAAGGCCCCGAAACGGCTTAATGTTGCCAAACTGAATACCGACAGCTGCAAACAGTCCTTTGTAGATGCTCTGGAAAAGTGCTTGAAATCCACCTCTCCGGGAAACCAGAGCGTGGAGGCAGACTGGGCATCACTCAGAGAGCTGATTTACTCCACAGCTACAGAGACCCTGGGGCCCCAGACCAGGAAACATAAGGACTGGTTCGATGAGAACTCCGAAGACATCAAGCAGTTATTGGATGAGAAACACCACCTTCACCAAGCATACATCAATAACCCCAAGTCCACGGCAAGGAGAGATGCACTCAACAACATACGCAAGACTGTTCAGCAGAAGCTCCGTCAGATGCAGGACGATTGGCTCGGCAACAAAGCTGACGAGATCCAAGGCTATGCAGACAGGCGTGACTATAAAAACTTCTACGACGCCTTGAAAGAAGTATATGGCCCCACGCCCTCAGGATCAAGCCCCCTCCTCAGCGCAGACGGTAACACTCTAATCACAGACAAAGAGAAGATCTTGGAGAGATGGGTCGAACATTTCGATGACGTCCTAAATCGCCCTTCGACAATCAACGACGAAGCCATCAATCGTCTACCCCAAGTGCCCACAAACAAAGCACTGGATGACCCACCAACCTTGCTCGAGACCCAGAAAGCAATCTATCTTATCTCCAGTGGCAAAGCACCTGGCTCTGACGCCATACCAGCTGAGGTCTACAAGGAGGGGGGAACAGCCCTGACTGAAAGGCTCCATGAGCTGTTTCTCTTAATATGGAAGCAAGAGACGATCCCGCAGGACTTCAAAGATGCCACCATCATACATCTATATAAGCGAAAAGGAAGTAGACAGGCTTGTGACAACCACAGAGGCATATCCCTGCTTTCTATTGCAGGAAAGATCCTCGCCAGAATCCTGCTCAACCGCCTCACAGTGCACCTTGACCAAGGACTCCTGCCTGAAAGTCAGTGTGGATTCCGAAAAGAGCGAGGAACCATCGACATGGTGTTCGCTGCCAGGCAGCTGCTGGAGAAATGTCAGGAGCAGAACTCTGATCTGTTCTCCACCTATGTCGACCTGACCAAGGCCTTTGACACTGTTGGCAGAGAGGGTCTGTGGAAGATCATGGCCAAGTACGGTTGCCCAAGGAAATTCATCGTCTTGGTGCAACAATTCCATGAAGGCATGCAGGCCAGAGTCCAGGACAGCGGGGAGTTTTCTGATCCTTTCCCAGTCACAAACGGAGTCAAGCAGGGCTGCGTCCTGGCACCAACACTGTTTAGCCTCATGTTTTCCGCCATGCTGACAGAGGCCTTCAGAGACGAGGATGTTGGTGTCAACCTGAAATACCGCACAGATGGCAAGCTGTTCAACCTTCGGAGGCTCCAGGCAAAAACCAAGGTTATGACAGACATAATCAGAGACCTGCTGTTCGCTGATGACTGTGCCCTCAACGCTGTCTCAGAAGCCGACATGCAACGCAGTGTAAACCTGTTCTCCAGTGCCTGCACAAACTTTGGTCTGTCAATCAACACCAAGAAGACTGAGGTCCTCCATCAGCCTGCGCCTGGAAGACCATACGTAGAGCCCAACATCACTGTCAACGGCCAGAGACTCAATACAGTGCACCGGTTCACATACCTAGGCAGCACACTGTCTCAAAATGTCACCATCGATGACGAAGTGAACGTCAGAATTGCCAGAGCCAGCTCCACTTTTGGCAGGTTGTACCCTAATGTCTGGAACAGAAGAGGCATTACCATCCAGACCAAGCTGAAAGTGTACAGGGCAGTGGTGCTCCCCACACTGCTTTATGCTTGTGAAACTTGGACTGTTTATCAGCGCCATGCAAGAAAGCTGAACCACTTTCATATAACAAGCCTCAGGAAGATTCTCGGCATAAAGTGGCAGAACAAAATTCCAGACACAGTGGTACTGACCAAGGCAGGTCTCCCCAGCATCTTCACCCTCCTGATGCAGTCCCAGCTTCGCTGGGCAGGGCACGTTGTCCGAATGCCAGACGAGAGACTGCCAAAGAGAATCTTTTATGGTGAGCTCCAGTATGGCCAGCGGTCCCACGGTGGGCAAAAGAAACGCTTCAAAGACACACTGAAAGCCTCAATGAAAGCGTTTGCCATAAATCCAGACACGTGGGAACGAGCTGCAATGGACCGATCCACCTGGCGCTCTTCCATCCACGAAGGTGCCAGGTCATGTGAGGCAAACCGGATTACCGCCGCAGAAAAGAAGAGGCAAGCCCGAAAGGCCCATGCTGTCAACCCTCCAGGAGATGTCGCACTCGCCCCCTGTCCCTTCTGTTCCCGAACCTTTCGTGCAAGGATCGGCCTAATCAGCCATCTGCGCACGCACAGAAAACCCTCGGATGACTAGAGTGGTCCTCGTCGTATCGACGGACGAACGAACATAAGAAAAGTCGAAATTGTATACTGTTTTGAGTACGTAAATAAAAAACCCGTAAAAAAACCAAGTTTTTTTTACTATAAATTCTTTATGTACGAGAAGTAACTAAAAGAATGTTTATTATAATACGCAGCGCAAGACCATCCAAAAATACAAAATTGCAGTTGTGTCGTAAAACATGTTTAATATAATGCGCACCGATGAGGAATATGTTTATAAAAAGTGTTGTCCATAAAATACGCACCTTATTGCACGAAAAAAAGGTTGTTCAATATAATACGCACCGCAACGCTCTATCTCAAAAAATAGCATGATACATAGGAATAAATAAAATAATCTAAAAAATCATTAATTTAATTACGGTACATGCGATCGATCTGAAATTTTGATACATTGTTTTTATTATTGGTACGAAACTGCCTGTAAAATGTCAGCTCGCTAGCGTACGATGAAGTGGGTTAAAAATCGATCAAAAGTTTTGGCGACAAGCAATCAAGCATTCAAGCAATCAAGGGCGCAGACACCACGAGTTAATATAAAGGATTTAAAAAAACAAACCCGTAAAAACAAAGTTTTTGACTATAAATCCCTTATATATGAGACATAACTAACAGTAATGATTATTTTCAAACATTTACAGACTGAATCTGTCTTAACTCAAGTTTGCTTCATAACCCCGGGGGGGGGGAGGGTGAGAGGGGAAAAGTCTGGTCACCAATTCGCCTTACCGAGCTAAGCGTGACACGTAAAATGTAAACAAAAGCGCCGCGGTGCTTCGATGGGCCGCCTCAACGCGTCTACTCAATTTTTCACGTGGAAAAAAAACAACAAACCGTGAATTTGAATTACATACCTCATATAAGGATAAACTAAAAATGCATTAATTTAATTAGGGTACGATCGATCGATCTGAAATTTTGATACAATGCATTGTTAGGTGAGTCGGGTCCGTGTGCCAAATTTCAGCTCGATCGGATCACTGAAAGTGGGTCATTTTCGACTTTTCTTTTTCCGCCCGCCCAGACCATGAGATGATGAGAGAGATGATGAGACGGCCGCGAAGTTAATATAAGGGATTTAATAAAACAAACCCGTAAAAACAAAGTTTTTGACTATAAATCCCTTATATATGAGACATAACTAACAGTATTGATTATTTTCAAACATTTACAGACTGACACCGAGTGATGTCCCTTGTCTTTAATAAATGGGGGTGGGACGTGAGGGGGTGTCGGCACGACGGTCGGCGTCAACTCAAACTCACGTGGAAGTGGAAGAAAAAAACAATAACAAACCGTGAATTTGAATTACATACCTCATATAAGGATAAACTAAAAATGCATTAATTTAATTACGGTACGTTCGATCGATCTGAAATATTGATACGATGCATTGTTAGGTCAGACGGGTCAGTGTGCCAAATTTCAGCTCGATCGAATCACGGGAAGTGGGTCATTTTCGACTTTTCTTTTTCCGCCCGCCCAGCCCATGAGATCATGAGATGATGAGATGATGAGACGGCCGCGACGTTAATATAAGGGATTTAAAAATGGCAAAAATCGATGAGTTTTTAAAAATTAAAAAAAAATAATTTTACAACGTGGAAATGGATTTTTAAAAACCAGATGAAGTTATGTGTTGTTAAGTGATGAAGATTATTGAATATATCTGTCCCGAGAAGAAGCAGGAGTTAGCCAATATTTGCCTGTCACGCAACACTGTGGCTAGCAGAATTGAAGAAATTTTTATATGATATTAAGAAACAAAGAGAAGCAAAAGCAGAAAAAAATGACTTTTCCTCGATAGCCTGTAATGAAACCACTGATGCATCTGACACTGTCAAACTTCTTATTTTTATGATGACATGCGTATGGGTGAAGAATTAATTGACCTTCTTCAGAGTCTTAAAGACCAAACAAGGGGTATCGATGTATTTGCTTCAGTTTCTTCTGCTGTCAATGACATTAAACTATCATGGAAAAAATACCTGGAATTATTACTGATTTGTCGAATTTAACACCGCAAACATTATACAGTTTCCCATATTGTCCCCCGCATATAGATACCAATTGTTCGGATCATTACATAACCTAATCAATGTATTGAGAGTATTGATTGGTTTTACAGATTCTTAATATTGTTGTAATACTGATGTTATGCGTACACTGGTTTGATCTGTTAAAGTATAGTTATTCTAAATCATTCAAACGTATTTATATAAACATCAAATGTTATAATGAATACTCATTGTGCATCTCTATTTTCCATTAACTTTGACTAATAGTTTTTATTAGTTTTCGTTCTTGTGGTTAAAATTTTTGTCTCCTGGTATGTCAGTGCGGATACGTTGTATTAGTAGACCTATCTGGTTCTTGAATTATTTCATCATGGTAAGTGTATTGTTAAGTTTCGTTCCCTAGCATAAATAATGTTTTTCTAAATGGTTATTATCAGCTTACAACCGTTCAGTCATTCGACATAAGCATCAGAAATTTTGTATCCAAAACGTGGATTAACCCTGTGATAACGTAACTATTCTTACTTGTGTAGGACTAGTGTTTTAGAAATACGTAAACTACTTGAAATGTTGGATTGGACCAAAATTTTATAAGTCTGGTTCATGGTTTTAATGAGTATGTACATTCGTACAAACCCGAATCAGGTAAAGATGATTATTAACAATCGCGTTATTCTCAACAATGATGTGCTTCAGTCCAATATCAGTTTGGTCAGACTCTAACTACTGTAGAAGTTAATAGTATCTAGTAGACCACATATGAGTTCCATCTTAATCTTCTTACTGTTCATTTATAAATACATATTTTATATTTTTAAATTTACGTAACTCAAATCATACAAACTATTACTAGATTAGTAGGTAAATTTGTATTGGTTTTTAATTGTAGAAATACTTAGTTAACTGTGGTTTCAGATTGGTTGGTGATAATTATGTAAGATTAATTGTAATATATATAATTGAGTTGTATTTCTTACTCCGTAACTGATTAGTTTAGTATGTAAGTCCATTTCTCGGTGCGTACCAATATCTCACATAACACCATAACTGTTACTTATTTTGCTATATTCGAGGTGTAAAGTATCAATTATCCATTACTACCTAATAATAGTGGTATGGTAGTCTTTTGATTCTTGTTCGGTAAATATATAGTGATAGGTAATGTGTCGTAACAAAGTTTCGAAAGTAAAAAGGTTTAATTGTGATTCTCTATAGTAATTACCCAGCAACAGATTATATTGACTGCTTTTGTCTCTTGTTACATTATTTTTAAGCTGGTAATATTAGACAGTTTCATTCATTACTCGTTTACAATATCTTTATATTCTAAAGTGTTATCGTCACGTTGTCTTAGTTTATATCATACCACAACAGTCATACGTAAAAATAATCATAAAAGTAATTTTTCACCGTTTTATTCCTTTTTAGTTTCCCGTCACGAACGAGTTAATTAAATTTTATCCGGGTCGTTTTTTGTTCCATAGTAGCTACTACTATCCAACTTTATACCTAACTTTTTTGGTTATCGGTAATCTAGTTTTTATGTATATCAGTCGTTATACAAAAGTTACGTCATGTAACTGTTATTTATTGTGTGTGTTTCACGTCTAATAATTTTCGCTATCAAACCGTTTAAAATTACCAACCCTAACCCCTGTTTCGGTATTTTCAGTCATTACACCGTTATGTTATAATATTTAATCAAATTTTTGTTAGTTTTGTCCTGTTTAGTAAACGTTGTGTATTTTTTTTAAGTCGTGGTAAATTATATGAAAGGTTTAAAATAAGGTAGTCAAACTTAGTAACACGAGTAATCTTAGAGTTTATGTCACTTCTTTTTCAATATCATTTTTATGGTGAAAACAAGTTTGAGTCCGATCCTGCTTTTTTATGTTATTGTAGTCGTAATTCGTATCATTCGTCCATTGTTCCAAATATCCGTTCATTCAAGTTCCAACAGACACAGTTAGTAAATGAACTTTCCAAAACAACAAGTTGGTTGTAGGTTTAGGTACTAATTCATTAGTGATTATTTTCAATATAGTAGCAAAGCAAAAACACTGCATATACGACGCTGGTTAACCTGGTCAAATTGTCTTACGATAATCCATTTATTTCATGTGAGATGTGTACTCTTAGAACAACTGTAACTAAATTTACGTATATATGTCTTCAGTATCGTTTAATCTTGTTCTTGAATTTAGTAATGTTGTAGTAGTTCTATGTTCTTTTTAATAAAATGTTTTTGTATTTTGAATTAAAGAGGTGAGGTCGTTGTGAAAAAATGCCCAACTCAATATTTTATTACGAACATACTTTCCTAAAAGTTTCATTAAGTGTCGTAATCATTTAAACATTATATAAAGTGTTGAAGGCCTTGTAAGCAATTTTTTTCGTTCATGGTCAAGGACTTTATTGCGTCAATAGTATTAAGTATCACAGTAATATTATTTATTACTTGCTTCCCACATCCACCTATGGCATTTGTCATAAAATCCATGATTATCCCGCTGGTTCAAAACGTATATTTCGAATCAGCACTATATACTCGTTCCTATGTATATGTCAATTTAAACACCCAGTAGTTCGGCATTTAGAAACCCTAATACCTGATTTGAATATGATTGTTTAAACAACTTAATTGGTCTTTTATCGTTGTTGTCCTAATTTTTTTTCTATTCAAACATATAGAACTCCGTCGTAATACACTAGGTATACCAAGTTCTATGGTATATCAAGTAGGTTATAGTAAAACAGGATTATTATAGTGGTATTACAATAGAATAACTAGTATTGTATGCAACAATTTTGTCCCGCCATATAATTCTGATAAAAAAAAGAACATACTGTTGAGTGTGTAGTTACTGATTTTGTCCTAGATTACCTTGTCGATCTTTTAATCATTATACACAAATGCCGTAATCGTATATTTATATATGACTAACTTTTTTATTAATCAATTACTGCATTTACAAGTGTGTATGGTTTTACAATAAGACACCTCTGTCAGTC
Organism: Ampullaceana balthica; assembly: GCA_944989445.1. Taxonomy (NCBI): domain Eukaryota; kingdom Metazoa; phylum Mollusca; class Gastropoda; family Lymnaeidae; genus Ampullaceana; species Ampullaceana balthica. Next base: position 1,662 of record CALYLW010000095.1, on the reverse strand, counting down.
CTTGGGTTAGGTACCCTGATGGTGTTATAACAATTTACAGTTCTGTTGTAACCGACTAGATTTAGAACTTTCCAGCGTAACCTTATGTCATGTCAGTTCCATACTTATTGTTTTACAAACCTGCTAAAGTTTATAACGAGGTCATGTATATTGGTCATTCTAGACATTCTTACTTATCGACAGTCTATGTCAGTCTTACCCTTAAATTGTGGGTAAATTACTCTCGGTAATATAAATTATAATTTTCCTCATGTTTACATGGAATTTTTATTTACATTACCCCAAGTGATCTCAAAAAAGTAGATTGACTATGAAAATTTTTTTACACATTAAAACTAAACTTGTAAAGACATCATAGATATATTTGTTAGGCGAGTGCAATCAACAAAGAAATAAGACTACTAACGTACATCAGAAACATCATACATTAACACAATAAAAAGTATATCCCCAGTAGCAAAAGTAACAAGCCCACTATAAAACAAGCAAAATATAAGCAAACATGTAACACAACACAACCCACCAACAACACTAAAACCAAAGAGTACGAACCGTTCGTGAAACCCCGGATCACCTTTCATATAAACCTCACCGTAAGCATCCACTGACGATACTCTGATAGGCACAAATCTCCATACTATTCACCAAACTATGAATACACGTACTACCAAAAACAGGTCAAAAAACCCAAAAAAAAAAAATAATGAAAAACTTCCCACCCCCCCTAATTAGAAAACACCACACCAAACAAGAACCAATAAGATACTACACTGAGGACAACAGAAGTCAAACTCATCAACCGCTCATAGAAATCAATGATCGATACAGAACGACAAAGACCCATCAAGTAACATAACCCTCAGACAACCAACCGAAACCAAAAAAGAAAAAACACGATACAAACACTAACCTCATACAGGTCAACATTAACTTCATTAACCCAACCGTACAACCTCGAAGCCTCTACGAAAATTAAGTATACCAAATAGTCTCCACACCCTCCAAATGAACACCCACAAACAAACGATAAAAATATCCCACGGAGAAAACCCACTACAACGTCGCAACACACCACACTAGTGTAACGTATAAGACACACCACAACCTGACTTGACACCATACATACGAATGGAACCCAATCACGTGAAAGGACAATAAGCCCAACATCAAAATAGAAAAGCTAGAATCGAATAACAATATACATCCACATCTCCCATGACTAAGATAGACAATAAAAAGAAGAATCAGCCTTGTCAACAATACTAAAAATACACTGTAAAACAAACCTTCGAAACAATGATGGAACACGATAAATTGATAGCGATTTAATTTGATTAACTAAGTAAATTAATTTTAAAAAGTTAAAGTGTTAACCTGATAGTATCTAGGACGGAAACACCCCAAATTTCAAACACAAACCCTACCATTCACCACATATATAAGATTGATCAACATAAATACAAGTATGTTCTATCTAAACACCCGTCATTAGTAGACCAACATTCTATTAAAAAAAGAAAATTGAAATAAGTTCTATGCAAGTACCCTAAATTAAAATAACCCCACAAAAACACGCCCAAAAAACCCTGTAACGAATAATTACTGAGATATGTAGAATCCGGAAGACCGCAAATGAAACACAGTACCAAAAAATAAAGAATG
>CALYLW010000094.1:168693-210734 GCA_944989445.1 Ampullaceana balthica | reverse complement strand
CAAGAGGCTCTGGACAAACTCTGAAATTTTGGCCGAAATTACTCCCATTAACAGTCTATTCTCGGAGAGAATAAAATATTATTTTGATTTGTTTTGCTATCCTGTTAAACTATGGACACCGTCCCAAAACATCCAGCCAGATAATGCTAATGGAAACAGGTTGCGTGCAGTGGCGTCACGAGGGGGGGGGTGGGCCGCCCCGGGTGACACCCATCAGGGGGTGACACCCGAGCCTAAAATTTTACTGTGTACGATTTTATGTCAGAAAACAAAAGATGACACATTTTTTAATCTAGAAAGAAATTAAGAAATACAATGAAATACGTTAAACGCGAAAATTCTTGTTAAAAAAAATATCAGTTAACTTGCAATAATAAAACAGTCCCAACACACGAACAACATTAAAACAAATTAGGAAAAAAAAGAAAAGAAATAGTCGCAGCAGAGAGATCTTTAAAAAAGGCTGGAATGAAAGAGGCAGTGTCTTCTGTTTTAAAAGATATAAAGCCTTTTGGGCTTTGACACACCGACAGAATGAACGAATCCCACCTCACGACTCCCTCCATCACAGTGGGGTGGGGGGGGGGATAAGATTTTTATCCCCCCCCCAAAGAAAAAAAATCAAAAGATGTTGTTTTTTTGTTGATGTTTTTCTTGGGGAAAATTATGATTTCAATGTCTTTGAGTTAATATTATATATATATATATAATAATTAAAGGCGTGAAAGCATAGATATGCATGTTTATATACAGCTAGTCCTCCGGTTACGATAGTCCCATCCCGACTTACGCTGTTTAGTGCTTACGAACGCGCCCCCGTAAAGAATAGTATTACGCGTTATTCCGTATTATTTTAAAAAAAAATTCATGAGGTAACGAATTCTTTTCTCTATTTGAAATAACAAAAATTATTGAAAAATATGTATGATTATTATTTCAACCATTCAACTTTCGTTTGCGAATTTTTCAAATGGCGAAGTTTTCAATCAAGTCAATAAAGCTGAGTAAGCTTACAAGTTCCTTTTCAATGCTCATTAGAGAGAGAGCATATTCAGCCTTTTTCTAACTCATTATATATTCTTTTCAACTTTGGAAAGGATCGCTCTCAGCTGCAGTTTGATGTCATCATTGAAAGATAGATGTGAAGTGCAATGTGTACATTTGTAAAGGACTGTGTGAAATATAGCTCATTCAAAAGCAGCAAAATTTTTAGCTCTGTGCAAGTTTTTTGAGTTTCGCTTTGTGCTAATTCCTTTTCCTTACCCCGAGCCTGGGGCTGGACAATAACGTTTTTAAGAGTTCTGAAAATTGGACTAATTCTGAAGGTAAGCAGTCATCGAAATCACTCATGAACCTACATGTGGAAGAAAATCAGAAGCCCCGAGCCTAGTGCTCTTAATGGTCTTCCCGGAAGACCCCCTTAGCCATCAGGCCACCAAAGGGACTTAACAGCTGAGGAACCCCCCAAAAAGCGGTCGCTTCTGAAGCGGCCATCTCTTGCATCAAGGACATACAGTCGAAGATGCCTCCCGCTAAGTTGCCCTCACAAGGAGGTGGTGGAATTTCCTACTACGAACCGCTACCACTTTGGCGCCATCCCGGCAAAGCACACGGGTCTCCATGGTAAGGACCGCCGCAGACCGGGGGATCATCAAAGACCTACCTAGGGTGCAACCCCCACTGGAAGGTTTCCTCAGAGCTGGCGTCCATGCGTTCTTCGCGGCACTTTTTGCTAATCCGTACTGGCGCTCCTGGCCCTAAACCGGCACCGCTCGATGACGTTGCTAGAAAATTGAGGGGGACGAAACGGTTGCTTCGGATTTACCTGACCCCTTCTTCGAAATCACTTGAATGTTCTTCCATTAACTTGGCTGCTGCCCATCGGGTGGCAAAAGTGCTAAGCTCAGTTAGGTTTGTAAGAAAGCCAAATTTCTCATGGATGTATTTATATGCTCCTAACCAATGTTGTAGGGCTTAAGAAATTTTGTAAATGATTACCAGAAATACCTCAATCTTGAAATTTTTCTTCAGGAGAAAACTGTTTTGTTGATGTCCCTTTATCAAACTGACACTTTCTTTTTTGTTTGATAGTATTGCAGATTGTTTACACTGTTTTTACCACGGACTTTCCTTTCCTTTGTCTTTATAGGAATAAAATTAAGAATGCTATTTTTAACAAACTCAATGAGAGACTTCCTTTCTAAAATTGTTTCCCCAAATTTCAAGTAAAATAGCGACTTCCAGTTGTTCAATTTCCTTTAGAAATCCTTCTTCTTCAAGTCGGCAGTCACTTGGCTGATTTTCATTCGTTGCTAATTCTTCCAGTGCTGCGATATTCTCATGGTATGAGCTATTAACAGACCTTACAGCATAATGTCAGGCTGACCATCTTGTGTCAGACAAGGCTTTGTTAGCATATATCAATTTCATATGTTTTTGAAGTACCTGTCAACGATGAGTAGTTGCAACAAGTCGGGTATAAAGATTTTGCAGAAGACAAAAAAATCTGACCGCAGTAGAACAACCTGCTGCTCTTATCCCAACCAAATTAAAGGAATGAGCTGTGCACGGCACATAATGAGCTACAATGCACTTCTCACGAAGAATAGCATGGTTTCCGTTATACTTCCTACTCATTTGCAGCATTGCCGTATGACTGTCCAAGGCATTTTCAGGGATTCGTACAAACATAATGGCCTGCATCTTTATTATACACTATATTTCATAAAAAGTTTGGGGACCCTTAAATTATTGGGGGCTTTAGCACGTTCAGCACACCCCTTTTAATCCGCCATGGGGGGGGGGTGTTCCACGCATCTTTGACGATGTGATACGAGGAGGGGGGTGTTTAAGAAATGTGACGTCACATAAAAAACGCGAAGCTTTAAATAAAAGTTCCACTTAAATATTTGTTTGTTTACCATTTATTTAATAATGTTTTCAATGACTTCACGCGTGTTTCGATATTACAGTGCAGACTTACCCTAAATACATATTTAAATGACAAAAAATAATTTGCATCATGCTAATTTTTATTGAGAAAATACGGTTTTGGGGAGGGGTGTCAAAGCTTTGTGACGTCATATCGTAAAAAAGGGGTGGGGTCTAAGTTTTTGTGACAAAGTATGACGCTGGGGGAGGGTGGTGTAAAAATCGGCAACCTCGCGTGACGTCATTTATGGACGGCCCCTTCAGTCGTGAAGGGGTAACACCATGAGCTACCGCCCCGGGTGACACCAACCCTAGTGACGCCTCTGGTTGGGTGTCTTTTTAAGTTAACATCATGAGAACCACACACCCCCCAAACCAAGAAGTCTGCATTTCAATTTTTGCTATTGAGCAGACGTAAAGTTTGATGACGTTACATTACCCATGATGCGTGCAATCTTCCTTGGAATAGCTTTCTGTTAGCTCTACATGTCCGTCCAACCTGCTAGGAAAGAGCGGGTAATAGTATAACCCTATGGCTATTAACTGTCAAGAAGTGAATTAGCTGAGAGATGGACAATTCAAGGGAGATCAGAAGTGGAAAAAAACTGAAAGCATTAGATACAGCCAAGAGCTGCGGAAAGAGATTTGATTGGAGCAAACGTTTTTGTAGCTGATAATTTCAATTCGTGACAGTATTGAGAATCGTTTGGTGAGATATGTGTGACAGCATATATTTAGCCGAGTGGTGAGATATGTGTGACATCATATATCTAGCCCAGTGGTGGCTTTAATTTTCAACATGTACAAACTAAGCAAAACAAGTGTAGGTCTTTAGTAAAACTGCTTTTAGTACATACTAATGAAACATCCGTTTACTTCTGTCTTCCACGCGTTAACTATCATTCTGCCGCATCACTTCATTTTCTTCTATATAATGCGTCTCCATGCGGTGCTCATATTGCGGCGCGGTGCTGGTGCGCACACTACTACAAACATCGTTTATTTTGGTACGCATCCCACAGTGTTTTATTGTTTTCTTATTTATTTTCAAGGTGTCTGGCATGATACGGTCGGCATGTTTGTGTTTTTGACGCTGTTCTGAAGGTCTAAAGAACCATCCATTGTTTCAAAGTCGATGGATTGTGTCACTGACTCTTATCGTATCTTATCTTATCTGTTACAGAGGCTCCTTCTATACAGAAGATTATTGGGTCTTACACTTATCTACGGTTTGTGTCTAGTTCTGCATTCTTATTAGAGTTTTAAATGTTGATAAAGTGTTGGTTTTCCGATTCCACGTCCGAATTGCGGACAGGAAAAACGAGAATTCGTATGTGTTTGTTCTTGCATATGGAATAAGAAAGGTGTTTTTATCGTTATGTCTGTCTGAGGGATGTATTAAGTTATCGTTGGGTTGTATTTCTAAATTAGAATTAATTGCTTTATGTATTATTACTACTTTAATCTTGGTTCTTCTATCCTCTAGTGTTTCAAGGTTTAATGATTTAACTAATGGTGTTATTCTTGTCAGTTTTGAATATTCTCCAGTAAAGAATCTGGAAGCTCTTTTTTGAATTTGTTCTAGTTTATCAATGTTTTCTTTTGGTAGATGGGTCCTATGCAGAAGATGCATATTCTAGTACAGGTCTCACCAAAGTGAGGTAGCATTTTAGTTATATATTTTTTATTACATCTGTAAAAGTTTCTTTTTATGAAACCTAAGGTTTCGTTTGATTTTTTAATAACTTCATTGACATGGGGATACCATTATAGTTTCTTATTTATCATTACTCCTAAGTATTTTGCATCTTCAGTTTGGATTAGTTCTTTCGTGTGAATGAAATATTTTGAATTTATTTGTTTCTTTTTCTTTGTTACTCTTAACAGTTGACACTTTTCTGGGTGGCAAGACATACTCCAGTTAGTTTCCCAATTTATCAATTCATCTAAGTCTTTTTGTAAAACTCAAAGATAAAAAAAATAACGTTAATATCTACAATACGAAACTGATAAATTTTGATTAGCGCGACTAAAATGATATCTTCGATTATTACGAGTAAACTGATTCTAACGACTAACATAATATAAGTCTTAGGTTGGTCGTTAATCTTTCAAACGTTACATGTGGACATGAATAGCATGTTGTGATGTGTAGGCCAATAGCCAATCATGATACTCAAACAATAAATATACGAGCAATGTGATCCCCTATTGGAAAAAAATTGTGTGTTGGAAGGGGGAAAGGTGCTGAAAGAATCCCTCCCACCTTATGAACACGCCCATGCTTTGATAGTTTCCCTGCGAGCTGCAGACATTTGATGACAAAAGTTTTAATGGCTTGTCTTTCTCTGGTCGGCACTAGGGCGGATGATCCGTGCAAAGTTTACATACGCCGTGCGGCCTCATGAAATTTTACCAATAGATTTGATGTGCGGAGCCGTAACAATTGCATCTCGGCGGACAGATAGAAGATTGGTTTCTGTGCTTTAAGTTGGCCGTTTTAAAAAATAAGAAGAAGAAAAATTACTACAAAAAACGAAACAAAGTAAAAAATCATGAAGCTATTTCATAGAATTCGGTCAAGTATTACGTCATTAGCAAAGGGAAATAATTCTGTATGATATATAAAAACAGCACTCTTGTGGGAAGATTTTAGTGTAAAAAGTAAAGACAGACGAAGACAGGGGGCTTTTAATTCCACGCCTATTGTTTGAGGTCGGGTATTGCGCCTGGTCACGTACTTCTGATCCATTTGTTGTTGCAATGATCAGTTGTTAAAACTTTATTCTAGGCCGGTCCAACAATGAGACTCTGTATTTCTGGTGAAATCCTGCCACAGATTCATGATGGAGGACTCTAAAAAATAAGATTTGTTCCTGTGAGTTGGGATTAGGAAATTGAAATTGAAACTAAAAATTGTAAATTTTATGAAACAAAAGAAAAAAAGAGTTATTTGTTTATTCGATGTTTACAAAAGAGCGATTTTGAGTTACAAGAAGATATTTTAGATACTTACATCATCTTATTCGTCAATCCGCTGATAGTTTTCTGATCAAGGGAGCACATTCCTCAAAACTCTACCAGGCCCACCCCCTGGCCCGCCGCAATCACGATGGTAAGTGATGCATGACTAGATCCTTACATCTCAGCTCTCTTCTCCCACACCGTCATATCTTCATAACGTCCTCAATCTGACCTTCTTCTCCCATACCGTCATATCTTCATGTCTTCATCAGTCTGACCTTCTTCTCCCACACCGTCATATCTTCATGTCTTCATCAGTCTGACCTTCTTCTCCCACACCGTCATATCTTCATGTCTTCATCAGTCTGACCTTCTTCTCCCACACCGTCATCTCTTCATGACTTCATCAGTCTGACCTTCTTCTCCCACACCGTCATATCTTCATAACGTCATCAGTCTGACCTTCTTCTCCCACACCGTCATATCTTCATGACTTCATCAGTCTGACCTTCTTCTCCCACACCGTCATATCTTCATGACTTCATTAGTCTGACCTTCTTCTCCCACACCGTCATATCTTCATCAGTCTAACCTTCTTCTCCCACACCGTCATATCTTCATGTCTTCATCAGTCTGACCTTCTTCTCCCACACCGTCATCTCTTCATGTCTTCATCAGTCTGACCTTCTTCTCCCACACCGTCATATCTTCATGTCTTCATCAGTCTGACCTTCTTCTCCCACACCGTCATCTCTTCATGACTTCATCAGTCTGACCTTCTTCTCCCACACCGTCATATCTTCATAACGTCATCAGTCTGACCTTCTTCTCCCACACCGTCATATCTTCATGACTTCATCAGCCTGACCTTCTTCTCCCACACCGTCATATCTTCATGACTTCATCAGTCTGATCTTCTTCTCACACACCGTCATATCTTCATAACGTCATCAGTCTGACCTTCTTCTCCCACACCGTCATATCTTCATGTCTTCATCAGTCTGACCTTCTTCTCCCACACCGTCATATGAATGAATGGGTTGACATGAATGGGTTGACATGAATGGGTTGAATGAATGGGTTGACATGAATAGGTTGAATGAATGGGTTGACATGAATGGGTTGACACAATGGATTGAGTGAATGTGTTGAATGAATGTGTTGACATGAATGGGTTGACATGAATGGGTTGAATGAATGGGTTGACATGAATGGGTTGACATGAATGGGTTGACATGAATGGGTTCAATGAATGGGTTGACATGAATTGGTTGACATGAATGGGTTGACATGAATGGGTTGAATGAATGGGTTGACATGAAGGGTTGACATGAATGGGTTGAATGAATGGGTTGACATGAATGGGTTGACATGAATGGGTTGACATGAATGGGTTGACATGAATGGGTTGACATGAATGGGTTGAATGAATGGGTTGACATGAAGGGTTGACATGAATGGGTTGAATGAATGGGTTGACATGAATGGGTTGACATGAATGGGTTGACATGAATGGGTTGACATGAATGGGTTGACATGAATGGGTTGAATGAATGGGTTGACATGAATGGTTTGACATGAAGGGTTGAATGAATGGGTTGACATGAATGGGTTGACATGAATGGGTTGACATGAATGGGTTGACATGAAGGGTTGACATGAATGGGTTGAATGAATGGGTTGACGTGAATGGGTTGACATGAATGGGTTGACATGAATGGGTTGACATGAATGGGTTGACATGAATGGGTTGAATGAATGGGTTGACATGAATTGGTTGACATGAATGGGTTGACATGAATGGGTTGAATGAATGGGTTGACATGAATGGGTGACATGAATGGGTTGAGTGAATGTGTTGAATGAATGGGTTGACATGAATGGGTTGACATGAATGGGTTGACATGAATGGGTTGAGTGAATGTGTTGAATGAATGGGTTGACGTGAATGGGTTGACATGAATGGGTCGACATGAATGGGTTGACATGAATGGGTTGACATGAATGGGTTGAATGAATGGGTTGACATGAATTGGTTGACATAATGGATTGAGTGAATGTGTTGAATGAATGTGTTGACATGAATGGGTGACATGAAGGGTTTGAGTGAATGTGTTGAATGAATGGGTTGACATGAATGGGTTGACATGAATGGGTTGACATGAATGGGTTGAGTGAATGTGTTGAATGAATGGATTGAATGAATGGGTTGACATGAATGGGTTGACATGAATGGGTTGACATGAAACGGGTTGACATGAATGGGTTGAGTGAATGGGTTGACATGAATGGGTTGACATAAATGGGTTGATATGAATGGGTTGACATAAATGGGTTGATATGAATGGGTTGACAGGAATGGGTTGACATGAATGGGTTGATATGAATGGGTTGACAGGAATGGGTTGACATGAATGGGTTGACATGAATGGGTTGAGTGAATGGGTTGAATGAATGGGTTGACATGAATGGGTTGACATGAATGGGTTGAGTGAATGGGTTGACATGAATGGGTTGACAGGAATGGGTTGACATGAATGGGTTGATATGAATGGGTTGACAGGAATGGGTTGACATGAATGGGTTGACATGAATGGGTTGACATGAATGGGTTGACATGAATGGGTTGACATGAATTGGTTGACATGAATGGGTTGACATGAATGGGTTGAATGAATGGGTTGACATGAAGGGTTGACATGAATGGGTTGAATGAATGGGTTGACATGAATGGGTTGACATGAATGGGTTGACATGAATGGGTTGACATGAATGGGTTGACATGAATGGGTTGAATGAATGGGTTGACATGAAGGGTTGACATGAATGGGTTGAATGAATGGGTTGACATGAATGGGTTGACATGAATGGGTTGACATGAATGGGTTGACATGAATGGGTTGACATGAATGGGTTGAATGAATGGGTTGACATGAATGGGTTGACATGAAGGGTTGAATGAATGGGTTGACATGAATGGGTTGACATGAATGGGTTAACATGAATGGGTTGACATGAAGGGTTGACATGAATGGGTTGAATGAATGGGTTGACGTGAATGGGTTGACAAGAATGGGTTGACATGAATGGGTTGACATGAATGGGTTGACATGAATGGGTTGAATGAATGGGTTGACATGAATTGGTTGACATGAATGGGTTGACATGAATGGGTTGAATGAATGGGTTGACATGAATGGGTGACATGAATGGGTTGAGTGAATGTGTACAATGAATGGGTTGACATGAATGGGTTGACATGAATGGGTTGACATGAATGGGTTGAGTGAATGTGTTGAATGAATGGGTTGACGTGAATGGGTTGACATGAATGGGTTGACATGAATGGGTTGACATGAATGGGTTGACATGAATGGGTTGAATGAATGGGTTGACATGAATTGGTTGACATAATGGATTGAGTGAATGTGTTGAATGAATGTGTTGACATGAATGGGTGACATGAAGGGTTTGAGTGAATGTGTTGAATGAATGGGTTGACATGAATGGGTTGACATGAATGGGTTGACATGAATGGGTTGAGTGAATGTGTTGAATGAATGGATTGAATGAATGGGTTGACATGAATGGGTTGACATGAATGGGTTGACATGAATGGGTTGAGTGAATGGGTTGACATGAATGGGTTGACATAAATGGGTTGATATGAATGGGTTGACATAAATGGGTTGATATGAATGGGTTGACAGGAATGGGTTGACATGAATGGGTTGATATGAATGGGTTGACAGGAATGGGTTGACATGAATGGGTTGACATGAATGGGTTGAGTGAATGGGTTGAATGAATGGGTTGACATGAATGGGTTGACATGAATGGGTTGAGTGAATGGGTTGACATGAATGGGTTGACAGGAATGGGTTGACATGAATGGGTTGATATGAATGGGTTGACAGGAATGGGTTGACATGAATGGGTTGACATGAATGGGTTGACATGAATGGGTTGACATGAATGGGTTGAGTGAATGTGTTGAATGAATGGGTTGACATGAATGGGTTGAGTGAATGTGTTGAGTGAATGTGTTGAATGAATGGGTTGACATAAATGGGTTGAGAAGAATGGGTTGACAGGAATGGGTTGACAAGAATGGGTTGACATGAATGGGTTGACATGAATGGGTTGACATGAATGGGTTGAGTGAATGTGTTGAATGAATGGGTTGACATGAATGGGTTGACATGAATAGGTTGACATGAATGGGTTGATCTTAACAAAACCCGGTACATAAAATATTCATTATCCAGATTTAAAATTGTGAAAAGTTTTGAGTGAAGATAAAAAAGTATATACAGGATTTGTTATAGAGTAGTTGTTATAGAAGAGTGGTTAAGTTATAATCCAAATCTAGTTGGTGCTATAATCTGAAAAAATCATAGATAGCATAAAAGAATAAAGCCATACTTGAAAATAAAGAGAGCAAAGTATTTCATTACCATCAGTACGGATCTTATTCCCTAACTTTATCACTATAGCAATGTTCTAGTCCCAAACTTAATCTCTATAGCAATGTTCTAGTCCCAATTTTTATCACTATAGCAATGTTCTAGTCCCAAACGTTATCACTATAGCAATGTTCTAGTCCCTAACTTTATCACTATAGCAATTTTCTAGTCACAAACTTTATCACTATAGCAATGTTCTAGTCCCTAACTTTATCACTATAGCAATGTTCTAGTCACAAACTTTATCACTATAGCAATGTCCTAGTCCCTAACTTTATCACTATAGCAATGTTCTAGCCACAAACGTTATCATTATAGCAATGTTCTAGCCACAAATGTTATCACTATAGCAATGTTCTAGTCCCAAACTTTATCACTATAGCAATGTTCTAGTCCCAAACTTTATCACTATAGCAATGTTCTAGCCCCAAACAACTTTCACAGTTCAAGAAATGTCAACAACTGTAACAAATTATCATACACGTGGTAACCACTGGAATTGCAAGTGCTGCTATGACAGTTAATGTTTTTATTCGTTATTTAATGATGTTACTAAATCTAAATTTTTAATTGTCACATTTTGATTGAATAATATTTCATGGAGTCATTCATCTATTATTGTCTCCAATTAGGTTTTATTTTCATTACTTTCAGAATTGGCTTCTAACAAATGAACAGGAAGTATCCCTATTCAGAAACTATAAACTCCATGGTTCGTATGTTGAAATATATGTTTGGCTCCATGAAGCCTCGGCCATATCTGTGATGATATCATAACACATTCAGAAACTCAGATCTGAGTTCGTGGAAACAAAGACGTATGAATAAGATAAGAGTAAATATTTATGTCTTACTTGGCAGTATATGAACTCTTACCTGGAGATGTGGTCATTGAGAAAATTATGTCTGTGTGTGTGTGTGTTTGTGTGTTTGGAGGTATTGTGTAGATAGGGCAAATGTTTAGAAATTCTGATATATCATTCAACTGTTTGTGTGTGATCCTCTGATGAGAGACGGGGATAGAGCTCCAACAATGAAATATTGCTCCACCGTTAGGACATTGCTAAAAATGGGATATTGCTTCACCATTGGGATATAGCTCCAAAAATGGGATATTGCTCCAACAATTTGATATAGCTCCACCATTGGGATATTGCTCCAACAATGTGATATTGCTCCAACATTGGGATATTACTTCACCCATGGGATATTGCCCCAACGTTGGGATATTGCCCACACATTGGGATATTTCCCCAACAAGGGAATATTGCTCCGACACTGGGCTATAGCTCCAACAATTGGATATAGCTCCAACAATGGGATATTGCTACAACATTGGGAATGTTGCTCCAACAATGGGATATTTCCCCAACATTGGGATATTACTCCACCAATGGGATATTGCTCCAACAATGAGATATTGCTGCAACAATGGGATATTGCTCTGATACTGGGATATTGCCCCAACATTGGTGTGGTGAGATTTATGGAGACAGGTCACCTGCAGCACAGTGACCGGGTCAATCTAAGGGGAACTCACTAAAAAAACGTCGCGATGGGGCAATCAGAGCCGATTATGTATGCACCGGTATCACATGACAGGTCAAGGTTGCCTAACCGCGCTACGACAAGAAAAAACCAATCAGAAAAGAAGTGAATATATTACCCATCCGGTATAAAGGCCGACACAACCCAGCAATCAGTCTCTTTTCCACCCAAGACGTCAGCAGAGTGTAGTGCCAGTGTGACCTTAATTCATACAACTATATCTGCATCCATCCTTGTAGTGGAAGAGCCGATATTACTTTACTGACCAGAATCCATTCTGGCTTCAGGGCACCCGCTAGTACCGGGAGACATCGCGAACTCCTGACGGCAGTCCCGCCCAGAAAGAAGTGTCGTTAATACTCAGGACCAAGAGCTGGACCCACCGCTGTCGCAAGCGACTTGGAACAGACACCCTACCTCAGTGGTTCCCAAAGTGGTCCGTACGGACCCCCAGGGGTCCGCTGGACCTTTCAGGGGGTCCGTGGAAAATAAAAATTGATTTGGGGGTCCCTGAACAACGTCAGGGGGTCCGCGCAAGGTTTAAAAATCAAATAATAAAACTGATACATTTTTATTATTATTGAAATTAAAATAAATCATAATAAATAAAATAGTATGTGAATGCCTTTTCTACTAATTAAATACCATCTAGGGGGTAATCCTGCAGATTTTACACGTATATTATAATTTATTATTTCACAGCGAAATTTAATTTTCTCATGAGAACTTACATTTTTAATTTATTAAATGCATTATTATATGTCGTATTTCAGCTATTACAGCGCTAATTTGTGAGTCTTTTTAATTTCAAATGCATTTTTTCGGCTCTATATAATACATAATGTGGTCACGATACGTCCATTTTGTTTACCTAGCGAACTGCTGCCAGATGTTTTTTACCTGGCTCGACCCATGCTAAAATAAATTTACTGACTGAAGATATTTTTTTAAAAGTATTATTCATCTATTTTAATGTTCTTAGAAGATAAATAAATATTTTAAAGACAATTTCTTTTTTTTATTTCGTTACTAGATGTTTGATTCTTATTTTCTTTGTTTGTAAGTGAGAAATTTCCATTTGGCATCTTATCGGACAATCCGGCATGTAGTTTGATAATTTAAAAAATGGTTGCATCATCATCAGACTATTTACTGTTGAGAGCCGAAAAAATGGCTTAGAAATTAGAAAGACTTACAAATTAGCGCTGTAATAGCTGAAATACAACATATAATTATGCATTTAATAAATTAAAAACGAAAGTTCTCAAGAGAAAATTAAATTTCGCTGTGAAATAATAAATTATAATATACGTGTAAAATCTGCAGGATTACCATCTAGGGTGCTATCCTTCATGGATACAATGTTGCTTTACGTAAAAAAAAGTTTTAGAACTACTGTAATTCCCACATTTATAACCAATCAAAATACTTGGTTTGTTGAAAGGTCAAGCTTGATGCAGATGAAATGCCGAATTCCTATAACTATAGGTAGAAAAATACAAGTTTTTAACTTGAATCTACGAGGGTTGCAAGGTTTGGGTATTTTTTGATGTGTCGGGAAGTTATATTTATCTAAATTGTATCCTATCATCAAATGTTTTTAATAGGGCTTTACTGTAGCATTCCATTGAAAACTTTAATAATTCTTAACAGTGGTCTGTTACAACAGATAAGAGAATCAGTGAGCCCAAGGCTGGATTTAGACTTGATGGGACCCTAAGCTATTTAAGGCCCTTTTGAAGTCTAGTGACAAATATGAAAACAAACTTCCGGGGGCCCCCAAGAAGGCAGGGGCCCTAAGTTATAGCTTGTTTAGCAAATAGGTAAATCCAGAACTGAAACAATGCCGACAATATGGTGTTAATGAATATTTGATGTATGCCTAAATGTTTGGAAACAGATACGAAACGTGAAGCATTATTTACTGAATTTAAAAAAAATGTTTGAAGTTAAAGCATTACACTTGAATTTATGGCATATTTAAAACATTTAAAACATTCTGTACCAAATGTATTTTTAGTAAATTGATTCATTCATCAAGATAAAATATTCCTAAAAATCTTAGTGAAAGTTTGCATGGATCACTACATTATGTCATTAGAGCAGTTAATAAAATCAAAAGGAATGCCTTCGATGAGAGATTATTTGCTCACCACGGTTTGGAAAATGAAGAAGAAGACTATAATGGATTATTTATTCACACAGAATTACGCTGGTTATCATCACGTACATATTTAAATCGATTTTATACTCTCTTTGATTCATTGTCCAAATTCCTGGAAAACAAAGACAATTAGCAACACAATTAACTAAAAAAAATGACATATCCTTTATGAATGAATTATTTACCCAACTTTAACAAAACTAATTTGAAACTACAACTACTACAAGGTAACCAATTAAATTTAATCAAAACTAAAAGCGTTATATCTGACTTTGTTGCAAATCTTTTTCTTTGCAAACAAAACTTAGGAACAGGAGAATGTTTTCAGTTTTCAAATCTTTTGAAATTGCCCACAAATTAAAGGTTTGCTGCCTCCTGTCAAAACTTAACGGCTCTTCATGCAGACATTTTGTAGGCATTTGCCACTATAGGACATTTCCGACTGGCAGTTGGACTATAAGTAGAAAAATACAAGTTTTTAACTTGTATTTTTACAACACATTTTGTTTTTAACACATACAAGTTTTCCTTCTTCCCGTCCGGAATTCGGGGGTGGAATGGGTTGCCTGAAGAATCCAGGAAAACCAACACTTTATCAACATTTAAATCTCTAATAAAAATGCAGGACTAAACACAAACCATGGATAAGCGTAGGACGCAATAATCTTCTGTATAGAAGGAGCGTCTGTAAACAGATAAGTTGAGCTCTTTAGCGCATGTAAAAACTCAGATCCCAAACACAGATGAATACATACTAATACAGGAGCAGCTTATTGAAATATCCACAAATGAGGAACTTATACCACTGTTTGAACTAGGATACCACAAATTCTGGTTACAAAGTCAGATCCCAATTTTATATCATTTATTAAAGGTTATTGTACAGAATGTTTTTGACTGTTTTCCTGTCTTTCTATTTGGTAGAACAAAGATTCAGTGGCGTTTTGACCTCATCATAAAAAACAACGAAAATAAAAAATAAATGACTAGAAATTGGTGCTCGTGAGGATTTGCGGTTCCTACACACAAACATTGAGTCAGGCATAAATACACTCATAAAATCTCATCACGTTAATCCAAGTTTTTTTTTCAATTTTATCTTTAAAAAAAGTGGTAATTTTAATAAATACCGTATTTTTCATCAAAATGTTGCTTTTGTAATTTTTGTACTATGCATTTATAAAGGGTTTTTTACTTGGGGGTCCGTGGGGAAATTTTGAGCATAAAAGGGGTCCGTGGGTCCAAAAAGTTTGGGAACCACTGCCCTACCTCATCCCTGCACCTATCGACAGGACCCTGAGGAGGACAACTCAGCATTTACCAGTTAATACGACTAACGCGAAACTGACGCCGACAAACGGAGACCGCGTATGTTGAAGCCTGTACGTGTACACACACTACACGTACAGAAGCCGGTTATTCACACTTCCGTGATCACCGAAGTCACCTGGGCCATAGGTGAAGCAGCCTACCGAGCCAAAAGAACCGAGCGATCCAGATAGAGGGAACCTGCAGAACCAACTACACACGTCAGCACTGACGGAGCCTTGTGTAGGGCAGAACTACCGAGCGGAACGCTTCATCGCACACAGCTGCAGAGAACATCACACACTTACCAGGGGAGCGTGCAGAACCAACCGCCACACGGAGCGGGTCGCGACAACCCCATTGCATTTAAGTAACAACCTCTATAAAACATTGGGTCAAGTGGCACAGTCCTAATGATGATAAAGCTAGGCTAATTAGGAGACAATTGATTTAAAGTATAATCACCCCATTCGGAACTAGTTTCCGCTGTTGTACATAATTGTAGAATAAATTTTATGGTTACACTTTACTCCCCTTTGGTCTGTTAATTGTCGATTGCAAGAGATCACTAAAGTTATAAGTTGTGAGTAGGAGGGTGATATTTAAACATTACACCCCTAGACAAACTTGCCAAACATAGATTCTCATCTTTCTCGCCACCATTGGGATATAGATCCAATAATTGGATGTTGGTCCAACAATGGGATATAACTTCAACATTGGGATATTGCTCCAACATTGGGATATTAATCCACAAATGGGATATAGCTCCGAAAATAGGATATACCCCCAATATTTGGATATAGCTCCAACAATGGGATATTGTTCAAACAATGGGATATTGATCCAACAATTTGATATTGCTCCACCATTGGGATATAGCTCTAACAATTGGATATTGCTCCAACAATGAGATATTGCTCCACAATTTCATAATGATCCAGCTTTGGGATATTGTCCCAGCATTGGGACATAGCTCCAACAATGGGATATTGCTTCAACAATGGGATATTACTCCAACTTTGGGATATTGCCCCAACAATGAGATATTGCTCAAACATATATTGCTTCAATAAAGTTATATTTTTAAAATGAAGTAATATTGCTAAAAAAAGGTGACATTTTTCAAACTGAGGAATATTTGTTAAACGCAGTTCTCGGAATTTAAGCTAATCTTATCTTCTTCTTATCTTATCTGTTTCAGGCGCTCCTTCTATACAGAAGATTATTGCGTCCTATGCTTATCTATGGTTTGTGTTTAGTCCTGCATTCTTAATAGAGTTTTAAATGTTGATAAAGTGATAAAGCTAAGTAGAAAAAATCTTATAATCGCGATTGTCTGTTATGAAATATTTGATGTTTTCTAAAACGTTTGATTTTTAGAGTGTTTCTCATTTTAATTGCATTTCTTTTAATTGTTTATTTGAATTGTGAATCATTATATACTGGGCTAAGTAAACTACTGGGCTATGTAAACTACTGGGCTATGTAAACTACTGGGCTATGTAAACTACTGGGCTATGTAAACTACTGAACTATGTAAACTACTGAACTATGTAAACTACTGAACTATGTAAACTACTGAACTATGTAAACTACTGAACTATGTAAACTACTGAACTATGTAAACTACTGAACTATGTAAACTACTGAACTATGTAAACTACTGAACTATGTAAACTACTGAACTATGTAAACTACTGAGCTATGTAAACTACTGAACTATGTAAACTACTGAACTATGTAAACTAGTGAACTATGTAAACTACTGAGCTATGTAAACTACTGAACTATGTAAACTACTGAACTATGTAAACTACTGAACTATGTAAACTACTGGGCTATATAAACTACTGAACTATGTAAACTACTGAACTATGTAAACTACTGAACTATGTAAACTACTGAACTATGTAAACTACTGAACTATGTAAACTACTGAACTATGTAAACTACTGAACTATGTAAACTACTGAACAATGTAAACTACTTTAATTAAGAACTATATCAAGAAATGAGTATTAATTCTTTTTTAAAAATTACATAAAAAATTAGAAGGAAAAATTATTTGAAATTGTCAGAGCAATTTGTCAATGTATTACAATAGAAAGCCGTCCCATAAGGGGTGGATTAGTTCCTCACTCTTGGGGACCAAGGGCCCAAAAACGTTTTCCCCCCTTATATAGTGTATATAAAAATTTGGAAATCACTAATTCTCCTATTTCCCGAGTAGGTAGAAGCATGAAACTTTGGTAAGTTGTTGAGTACACTTCCGCGCTGGTAACAGGTAAAAAAATTTTTAATGATCACATACTGAGGGCCGGGGACCAAAATTAAGTTTTTTCCTTATATGAACTTTATAAAAACTGAAAATCACTAATTCTTTTATTAGCCATGTAGGTAGAAGCATGAAACTTTGGATAGTTGTTAAGTAAAATTCCACGATGGTATCAGGTAAAAAAGATTATATAAATTATCAATTAATGGGGCCGGGGGCCCAAATATAGTTTTTTTCTTATATTAAAAACTGACTCATCGCTAATTCTCATATTTCCCGAGTAGATAGAAGCATTAAACTTTGGGAAGTTATTGAGCACACTTCCGCGATGGTAACAGGCGAAAAAATATTTAAATTATCAGCTCGATAGGATCAAGGGAAGTATGTCATTTCTATTTTTTCCGCAGGACCACGACAGACAGACAAGAAGGTTAATTTAATATAATTAGTAGATCCAACATGATCAAGATTGAAATTATTTGGTGTTTTGAATTGGTGTTAAGCGGGTTCTCAACGCTAACTAAAATCCTAATTTACCTCCGTCAAGCGCGGGTATTTTGCTAGTTTGAAATAAATCCCAGTTTATCATACTTAAAATGTACAAATTCATCAACTTAAACTAAAGGTATGTGTTAAGTGAAATCATCATGGTATATTATAGGATGAAAAACAGATTTTAGTTTACTTTATAAATAAAATTAAATTCGGGATTGTCAGGCAGTTCCCCGAAGTCGTTCGTCCGAGCAATCACAACAAAGTACAGGTAAGACTTAACGATCTTCAATTCTGATTTGTTTACACGCACGGCCGTTTATTTGGGTGAACTTACCCCGACTTGACAACAACACTATCAACACCTGGGCCAGCAGTCAGATCTACCTTCTATCACCTGGCCTAGTAGACAGATCTACCTTCTATCACCTGGGCCAGCAGTCAGATCTACCTTGTATTTTATGAAGGATGCAGAAATAGTGGGTTGTCGAATGGGAGGTAGTGGAGAGTATGGATTGCGTGAATGAATATAAGGAGTCGGATAGTGGATGAGTAGAAGCTGCCATCTGTGATGAGGAAAATAATAAACAAACATTTCCTAATTTGTCAAATTAAACCTGTCACTTTATTTTTACAAACACTGTAAGAGACGTGTTGTTGTGTTGACATAGTATGAGCGTGCGAGTGGACTTGAGTGACTATGGAGCTCGTGATTTGTATTGTGAAGTGAACTCTAACATTGTTGTGAACCCAGAGAGATGGAGCTCGTGATTTGTATTGTGAAGTGAGCTCTAACATTGTTGTGAACTAAGGAGGAGTGGCTATTAATGTAATGTTCAGGTGATTAAAGAGGTGACTAAAAGCTGTTGATGTCCTGTTACACAGACCACAAGCTGTTGATGTCTTGTTACACAGACCACAAGCTGTTGATGTCCTGTTACACAGACCACACGCTGTTGATGTCTTGTTACACAGACCACACGCTGTTGATGTCTTGTTACACAGACCACAAGCTGTTGATGTCCTGTTACACAGACCACACGCTGTTGATGTCTTGTTACACAGACCACAAGCTGTTGATGTCTTGTTACACAGACCACAAGCTGTTGATGTCCTGTTACACAGACCACAAGCTGTTGATGTCTTGTTACACAGACCACAAGCTGTTGATGTCTTGTTACACAGACCACAAGCTGTTGATGTCTTGTTACACAGACCACAAGCTGTTGATGTCTTGTTACAC
The DNA here is from genome assembly GCA_944989445.1 of Ampullaceana balthica. NCBI lineage: Eukaryota > Metazoa > Mollusca > Gastropoda > Lymnaeidae > Ampullaceana > Ampullaceana balthica. The sequence goes on along the minus strand of CALYLW010000094.1, from coordinate 191,340 downwards.
AGACCACAAGCTGTTGATGTCTTGTTACACAGACCACAAGCTGTTGATGTCTTGTTACACAGACCACAAGCTGTTGATGTCTTGTTACACAGACCACAAGCTGTTGATGTCCTGTTACACAGACCACAAGCTGTTGATGTCTTGTTGCACAGACCACAAGCTGTTGATGTCTTGTTTCTTGCAGTTAGACTATTGCGCTATAGACTCATATAGAGTGTGAGAAGTTGACCAAAAATAAAAACTATTACTACCACAAACACAAAGACAGAAAAAATATGCAGGTCAAATGTGTGCCTTAAAAAAATGTGACCAGTAACTGTCGCATAAATTAAGGTCCGAGAAAATGAATACTATCATCTGAATTTATGAGCCATCTGTGTCCACTCAGTGAAGTATCAGCTGAATTTATGAGCCATCTGCGTCCACTCAGTCAGGTGTCAGATGAATTTACGAGCCACCTGCGTCCCTCAGTCAAGTGTACAATCAGCAATAGATAAGCTAAAACCCGATGAAACTGATTTACACGGTAACAATAGCTTTAGACTTTAGACTAACGAACTAAATAGATATTTCAAAAATGTTCAAATACGTCATAAAACGGAACTCTTCAATTAACTACCTCAATTATATTATTACTTCTTTCACTTTTAATTAATAAAAGTAAATAATATTAGCCAACAAGATTAAAGAATTTCTGGGAGTGCCCCATCTTAGTACAGTCTTATGGCAGGTTAACCACGAGTACGACACCGTTACAGGTACGAAAGTCTTAAGGCAGGTTAACCACGAGTACGACACCGTTACAGGTACTAGTGTCTTATGGCAGGTTAACCACGAGTTCGACGACGTTACAGGTACAGCAGTCTTAAGGCAGGTTAACCACGAGTACGACACCATTACAGGTACCACAGTCTTAAGGCAGGTTAACCACGAGTTCGACGACGTTACAGGTACAGCAGTCTTAAGGCAGGTTAACCACGAGTACGACACCATTACAGGTACGACAGTCTTAAGGCAGGTTAACCACGAGTTCGACGACGTTACAGGTACCACAGTCTTAAGGCAGGTTAACCACGAGTACGACACCATTACAGGTACTACAGTCTTATGGCAGGTTAACCACGAGTACGAGGACGTTACAGGTACCACAGTCTTATGGCAGGTTAAGCACACGCTGTGAGCAAGAATGAGATAGGTGCATTAATTGTCTAGTAGTTGTTTCCCCTTAAGAACGTGTGGATGTCGCTTTGTTTGAAATGTCGATAGGAAATGCTATATAAACAAAGAAGCTAAAAATACATTTAAAACAGATTAAATTGACATAAGGTGAAAGTCTTTGGAAAACAGAAAGTGAGTAAATGGGGTACCCTTAAGTGGGGCATAGCTAAACGAGTGAGTAATAGGGTGTAGTTATACGAGTGTTTTACGAGGGCATTGTAAGACGAGTGGGTTATGAGGGCAATGTTATACGAGTGGGTTATGAGGGCATTGTTATACGAGTGGGTTATGAGGGCATTGTTATACGAGTGAGTTATTAGGGCACTGTTATACGAGTGAGTTATGAGGGCATTGTTATAAGAGTGAGTTCTATGGTGTAGTTATACGAGTGGATTATGAGGGCATTGTTAGACGAGTGGGTTATGAGGGCATTGTTATACGAGTGGGTTATGAGGGCATTGTTATACGAGTGGGTTATGAGGGCATTGTTATACGAGTGGGTTATGAGGGCATTGTTATACGAGTGGATTATGAGGGCATTGTTATACGAGTGGATTATGAGGGCATTGTTAGACGAGTGGGTTATGAGGGCATTGTTATACGAGTGGGTTATGAGGGCATTGTTATACGAGTGAGTTATTAGGGCACTGTTATACGAGTGGGTTATGAGGGCATTGTTATACGAGTGAGTTATTAGGGCACTGTTATACGAGTGGGTTATGAGGGCATTGTTATACGAGTGATTTATGAGGGCAATGTTATACGAGTGGGTTATGCGGACATTGTTATACGAGTGGGTTATGAGGGCATTGTTATACGAGTGAGTTATGAGGGCATTGTTATACGAGTGAGTTATTAGGGCACTGTTATACGAGTGGGTTATGAGGGCATTGTTATACGAGTGAGTTATTAGGGCACTGTTATACGAGTGGGTTATGAGGGCATTGTTATACGAGTGAGTTATGAGGGCAATGTTATACGAGTGGGTTATGAGGGCATTGTTATACGAGTGGGTTATGAGGGCATTGTTATACGAGTGGGTTATGAGGGCATTGTTATACGAGTGAGTTATTAGGGCACTGTTATACGAGTGAGTTATGAGGGCATTGTTATACGAGTGAGTACTATGGTGTAGTTATACGAGTGGGTTATGAGGACATTGTTATACGAGTGGGTTATAAGGTTATTGTTATACGAGTGGATTATAAGGGCATTGTTAAACGAGTGAGTAATAGGGTGTAGTTATACTAGTGGGTTATGAGGGCATTGTTATACGAGTGGGTTGTAAGGGCATTGTTATACGAGTGAGTTATGAGGGCACTGTTATACGAGTGAGTAATCGGGTGTAGTTATACGATTGAGTTATGAGAGCATTGTTATACGAGTGAGTTATAAGGGCATTGTTAAACCAACTAATTATAAGGGCATTGTTAAACGAGTGAGTTATAAGGGCATTGTTAAACGAACGAGTTATAAGGGCACTGTTATACGAGTGAGTTATGAGTGCACTGTTATACGAGTGAGTTATAAGGGCACTGTTACGGGGCCGTCTATAAAGGACGTCACGCGCCTAGGGAGAGGGGGGGGGTCACGCATTTTGTGACGATGTGAGAGGAGGGGGGTGTTTAAGAAATGTGACGTCACATCAAGACACGCAACTTTAAATAAAAGTTCGACCTGAATATTTGATGGCTTTCAAATTATTTAATGACGTTTTCAATGGCTTCACATGTGTTACGATATTAGAGTGCAGACTTACTCTAAATACATACTTTGATGACACATACAAAAAACCCGTAAAAAACAAGTTTTTGACTATAAATCCTTTATGAACGAGACATAACTAAAAGAATGTTTATTATAATGCGCAGCGCAAGAAAATCCAAAAATGCAAAATGGTAGTTATGTGTCGTAAAACATGTTTAATATAATGCGCACCGATCGGGAATATGTTTATAAAAGTGTTGTCAATTAAATACGTAGCTTATTGCGCGACAGAAAGGTTGTTCAATATAATACGCACCGCGACACTCTATCTCAAAAAATAACATGATACATAGAGATAAATCGAATAATCTATAAAAATTCAATAATTTAATTACAGTACATAGGATCGATGTGAAATTTTGATACATCGTTTTTATCATCGGTACGAAACTGCCTGCACAATTTCAGCTCGCTAGCTTACGAGGAAGTGGGTTAAAATCGATCCAAAGGTTTTTGACAAAGAAGCAAACAAGCAAGCAAGGTCTCAAACAGACACCACGAGTTATTATAAAAGATTTAAAAAGTAATTTGCAAAAGGCTAATTCTCAATTATAAAATACGAGTCAGTTACAAGAGGTCTGTCACACGAGTCAGTTACAAGATGTCTGTTATACAAGTCAGTTACAAGAGGTCTGTCACACGAGTCAGTTACAAGAGGTATGTTACACGAGTCAGTTACAAGAGGTCTGTCACACGAGTCAGTTACAAGAGGTCTGTCACACGAGTCAGTTACTAGAGGTCTGTCACACGAGTCAGTTACAAGAGGTCTGTCACACGAGTCAGTTACAAGATATCTGTATTACAAGTCAGTTACAAGAGGTCTGTCACACGAGTCAGTTACAAGATGTCTGTCACACGAGTCAGTTACAAGATATCTGTTATACAAGTCAGTTACAAGAGGTCTGTCACACGAGTCAGTTACAAGATGTCTGTCACACGAGTCAGTTACAAGAGGTCTGTCACACGAGTCAGTTACAAGATGTCTGTTATACAAGTCAGTTACAAGAGGTCTGTCACACGAGTCAGTTACAAGAGGTATGTTACACGAGTCAGTTACAAGAGGTCTGTCACACGAGTCAGTGACAAGAGGTCTGTCACACGAGTCAGTTACTAGAGGTCTGTCACACGAGTCAGTTACAAGAGGTCTGTCACACGAGTCAGTTACAAGATATCTGTATTACAAGTCAGTTACAAGAGGTCTGTCACACGAGTCAGTTACAAGATGTCTGTCACACGAGTCAGTTACAAGATATCTGTTATACAAGTCAGTTACAAGAGGTCTGTCACACGAGTCAGTTACAAGATGTCTGTCACACGAGTCAGTTACAAGAGGTCTGTCACACGATTCAGTTACAAGATGTCTGTTATACGAGTTGTATTAATTTGTTAAACTACTCAGTCGGCATGATATAGTCAGCAAGTCTAAAACTGTAGGCATGATATAGTCAGCAAGTCTAAAACTGTAGGCATGATATAGTCAACAAGTCTAAAACTGTAGGCATGATGTAGTCAGCAAGTCTAAAACTGTAGGCATGATATAGTCAGCAAGTCTAAAACTGTAGGCATGATATAGTCAACAAGTCTAAAACTGTAGGCATGATATAGTCAACAAGTCTAAAACTGTAGGCATGATATAGTCAACAAGTCTAAAACTGTAGGCATGATATAGTCAACAAGTCTAAAACTGTAGGCATGATATAGTCAGCAAGTCTAAAACTGTAGGCATGATATAGTCAGCAAGTCTAAAACTGTAGGCATGATATAGTCAACAAGTCTAAAACAGTAGGCATGATATAGTCAACAAGTCTAAAACTGTAGGCATGATATAGTCAGCAAGTCTAAAACTGTAGGCATGATATAGTCAACAAGTCTAAAACTGTAGGCATGATATAGTCAACAAGTCTAAAACTGTAGGCATGATATAGTCAACAAGTCTAAAACTGTAGGCATGATATAGTCAACAAGTCTAAAACTGTAGGCATGATATAGTCAACAAGTCTAAAACTGTAGGCATGATATAGTCAACAAGTCTAAAACTGTAGGCATGATATAGTCAGCAAGTCTAAAACTGTAGGCATGATATAGTCAGCAAGTCTAAAACTGTAGGCATGATATAGTCAACAAGTCTAAAACTGTAGGCATGATATAGTCAACAAGTCTAAAACAGTAAGGCATGATATAGTCAACAATACTAAAACAGTAAGGCATGATATAGTCAACAAGTCTAAAACAGTAATGCATGATATAGTCAACAATACTAAAACTGTAGGCATGATATAGTCAACAATACTAAAACTGTAGGCATGATATAGTCAGCAAGTCTAAAACTGTAGGCATGATATAGTCAACACTACTAAAACTGTAGGCATGATATAGTCAACAATACTAAAACTGTAGGCATGATATAGTCAGCAAGTCTAAAACTGTAGGCATGAATAAGTCAACACTACTAAAACTGTAGGCATGATATAGTCAACAAGTCTAAAACTGTAGGCATGATATAGTCAACAATACTAAAACTGTTGTTGTTCGTCCGTCGATTCGACGAAGACCACTCTAGTCATCCGAGGGTTTCTGGGACTGGCTTTGATTGTGTGTGCGCAGATGGCTGATGAGGCCGATCCTATCACGGAAGGTTCGGGAACAGAAGGGACAAGGGACGAGTGGGACATCTCCAGGATGTTTGACAATTCGGGCCTTTCGGGCTTGCCTCTTCTTTTCTGCGGAGCGGATCCTGTTTGCCTCGCATGACTTGGCACCTTCGTGGATGGAAGAACGCCAGGTGGAACGGTCCATTGCAGCAAGTTTCCACGTGTCTGGGATGATGGCAAACGCTTTCAGTGAGACTTTCAGTGTGTCTTTGTAACGTTTCTTTTGCCCACCGTGGGACCGCTGGCCATGCTGGAGCTCGCCATAGCAGAGTATCTCTGGCAGCCTGTCGTCATGCATTCGGACCACGTGCCCTGTCCAACGAAGCTGGGACTGCATCAGGAGTGTGAATATGCTGGGGAGACTTGCCTTGGTCAGTATCACTGTGTCTGGTATTTTATCCTGCCACTTTATGCCGAGGATCTTCCTGAGGCTTGTTGAATTAAAGTGGTTAAGCTTCCTAGCATGGCGCTGATACACAGACCATGTTTCACACGCATATAGCATATACTAATACTGTAGGCATGATATGGCCAACAAGTCTAAAACTGTAGGCATGATATAGTCAACAATACTAAAACTGTAGGCAGGATATAGTCAACAAGTCTAAAACCTTGATGCCAGAGGTTCGCTTTTTGAGCGCAAATGAAGCGTGTAGGGATAGCCAAATAAAGCTACCTAATGATTTTTTAAGCATAGAACCGGAAGTGAATAATGGAGGTATAATAACAGGCTGTCGCAGGAGTCAAAGCTGTTGGTGCTGGGTTTTTTTCTTCTGAAAATCGATATCTATTTCATATCAGGGGATGTTGTAGAAACTTGGTTCTAACAATCTGGAACACACAATTGGCGCGGTATTCACCCTTCATGTACCGTAATAACCCCAGAAATACCACAGAAAAACCTCAGAAGTAACACCAGAAATAACCCCAGAAATACCACAGAAATACCACAGAAATAACCCCAGAAATACACATCTATTTCAAGCGTAGTTAAAGACTAATAAATCTGTTTAGAATATTCACATAATTTACACAACTGACTTAATATCTATTGATTGTGACAATCATTTCAGTAACCATTGACTGTGACAACCATTTCAGTAACCATTGACTGTGACAACCATTTCAGTAACCATTCACAGTGACAATCATTTCAGTAACCATTGACTGTGACAACCATTTCAGTAACCATTCAGTGTGACAACCATTTCAGTAACAATTGACTGTGACAACCATTTCAGTAACCATTCACCGTGACAACCATTTCAGTGACCATTGACTGTGACAACCATTTCAGTAACCATTGACTGTGACAACCATTTCAGTACCCATTCACTGTGACAACCATTTCAGTAACAATTGACTGTGACAACCATTTCAGTAACCATTCACCGTGACAACCATTTCAGTAACCATTGACTGTGACAACCATTTCAGTAACCATTGACTGTGACAACCATTTCAGTAACCATTGACTGTGACAACCATTTCAGTAACCATTGACTGTGACAACCACTTCAGTAACCTTTCACTGTGACAACCATTTCAGTAACCATTGACTGTGACAACCATTTCAGTAACCATTGACTGTGACAACCATTTCAGTAACCATTGACTGTGACAATCATTTCAGTAACCATTGACTGTGACAACCACTTCAGTAACCATTCAGTGTGACAACCATTTCAGTACCCATTCAGTGTGACAACCATTTCAGTAACCATTGACTGTGACAACCATTTCAGTAACCATTGACTGTGACAATCATTTCAGTAACCATTGACTGTGACAACCACTTCAGTAACCATTCAGTGTGACAACCATTTCAGTACCCGTTCAGTGTGACAACCATTTCAGTAACCATTCACTGTGACAACCATTTCAGTACCCATTCAGTGTGACAACCATTTCAGTAACCATTCACTGTGACAACCATTTCAGTACCCATTCAGTGTGACAACCATTTCAGTACCCATTCAGTGTGACAACCATTTCAGTACCCATTCAGTGTGACAACCATTTCAGTACCCATTCAGTGTGACAAACATTTCAGTAACCATTCACTTTGACAACCATTTCAGTAACCATTCAGTGTGACAACCATTTCAGTACCCATTCAGTGTGACAACCATTTCAGTACCAATTAACTGTGATAAACTTTTATGTATCAAATGCGATATTATTTTTTTCGTTGTAGGGTGTCACAGAATATTCCAGCATAGTATGTCGTAAAGACCCGTTCTTATCTCCCCTTCTCCTTAGCATCGCCCACCACCAGTGAACATCAGACAACACATATCAATTACCTTCACCTATAATCTTTGGGAAATTTTTTCTGAACCCTTTACAACCAAGTACCATCATTATTTCATGTTCTTCCTGGCTACTTCTGAGGTTACTGGTGCAATTGTACCAAATGAAGATTTGCAACCAGTTCATGTGTACAAAAGTTTTTAGAACGGTTTCAAAAAATAATAAAAGCGCCAATTATTACAATGATTTGCATCTTGAACTTGAATCAACAAAGTCTGCATGAAATCCTTTGTTTACACTAGCTCCACATTTGCAGCATCCGCTCCGAGAGATTGCCGAGAGCTGCTGAGTGCGATGTCGTCATGTTTGATTATTTTGGCTGATCGGGACACGGCTACTGTTTCCTACTGGTCGCATGAGGCGACTGTTTATGATCCTCGTTAATTCCCCGCCACATTCATTAGCTAATCAGGAACGTCCAGGAAATAATCGCTGACAGATTATTCCCCAAACCTTGGCCCTGGGCATGGACGCAAGTGATCTAAAATCTATTTATCCATTCGTGGAATGATATCCATAGCTCGGAATAATCTCTAAACCAAATCATTGAAAAAATTAATTCTTTTAACATTGTATTTATCCGACTAATTATAGGATTTATAATTGTGTGCTCCGATGACCCCAAATATTGGAATAGGAGTTCAGCCAATGAAGCTATTCTACGCCTTGCAACTGTCATTTCATCCGAGGATTTCTAATATTGTGACCCAATGTGCACGGGGAATTAGAAACAATATCACGTGACCCACCATCAGGGAAGACAGAGTGTGTATTTGTCCGGTGTTCCGATGGTCAGTTTTGATATTTGATATCTCTGGTAGTTGTGTTGTATCCCAGAGACGGCGGAAGTGATGTCGTCACGTTGATATTCCGTATTTGCTATTCATCATTCGCTGACCGCCTCTACCATCATGTGACCACATTTCAACATTTGAGGGCAGAGTGTGTGTGGGGCCAAAGATGGCTCTTGGGCGGTCACTGACAAATGGGTGGTGTCCACAATGACTTGGGCATTTGATGACATGAGCTGGGTTGCTAATGACATTTGTTGGGTTGCTCATGGCATTCTTTTGGATGTTAATAGCATTTTTTGAGTAGTTAATCGCGTTTTTTAGTTGCTAATGGCATTTTTTGAGTTGCTAATTACATGGTTTTTGTGGCTAATGACATGTAAGAAGTCTAATGACATGTAAGAAGTCTAATGACATGTAAGAAGTCTAATGACATGTAAAAAGTCTAATGACATGTAAGAAGTCTAATGACTTGTGCTGGGGCTCATGGCAAATTCTTAGAAACATGGCATTTGTTAGATTAATACCCTGATAACATGCATATTTTAATAAATGTTTTGTAAAATTAAGAAATCTCTAAGGAAACATACGACACTAAATCACCCCAGCCTCTCATCTCACATTAGCTTTATTGACATCACTAAGGAAACATACGTCACTAAATCACCCCAGCCTCTCATCTCACATAAGCGTTATTGACATCTCTAAGGAAACATACGTCACTAAATCACCCCAGCCTCTCATCTAACATTAGCGTTATTGACATCTCTAAGGAAACATACGTCACTAAATCACCCCAGCCTCTCATCTCACATTAGCGTTATTGACATCTCTAAGGAAACATACGCCACTAAATCACCCCAGCCTCTCATCTCACATTAGCGTTATTGACATCTCTAAGGAAACATACGTCACTAAATCACCCCAGCCTCTCATCTCACATTAGCGTTATTGACATCTCTAAGGAAACATACGCCACTAAATCACCCCAGCCTCTCATCTCACATTAGCGTTATTGACATCTCTAAGGAAACATACGCCACTAAATCACCCCAGCCTCTCATCTCACATTAGCGTTATTGACATCTCTAAGGAAACATACGCCACTAAATCACCCATGCCTCCCATCTCACATTAGCGTTATTGACATCTCTAAGGAAACATACGCCACTAAATCACCAGTGCCTCCCATCTCACATTAGCGTTATTGACATCCCTCTCCACCCCACACCCCCTTTTTCTATCATATTTCTTTACTTCCTCAATCAGCACCGACACCTCTGTTAAAAGAAAGCCTCATGTCACTTCTCTCCCATTGACTGACAGTTATCTACTGTCCATCTCTCCCCACCCCGCCCCCTCGAGAAGTATCACTGACCCCAACCACACCAGGTCCTCAACAGGAACTAACGCTAATGACCGGAAGTCGTTGGAGTGTGACCAGCTTAAAGTGCAAGACGCCTGGTAGAATGATGCGCGGACTTCAACTAGATCATTAACATCGTCTAGGGCAGTGCTTCTCAAACTTTTTTGTATTGCGGACCGGCAGGAATTTGTGTCCATTGCACCAGGGACCGGTTAACTATTTCCCCTGTACTGACGTGGTAAATTCCGCGGACCGGCATCGGATGGCCCTAGGACCGGCACCGGTCCGCGGACCACCACTTTGAGAAGCACTGGTCTAGTGTGCATGAAACAGTGCTCCGTGTGAGGATAGAGAACTAAACAGTGCTCCGTGTGAGGATAGAGAACTAAACAGTGCTCCGTGTGAGGATAGAGAACTAAACAGTGCTCCGTGTGAGGATAGAGAACTAAACAGTGCTCCGTGTGAGGATAGAGAACTAAACAGTGCTCCGTGTGAGGATAGAGAACTAAACAGTGCTCCGTGTGAGGATAGAGAACTAAACAGTGCTCCGTGTGAGGATAGAGAACTAAACAGTGCTCCGTGTGAGGATAGAGAACTAAACAGTGCTCCGTGTGAGGATAGAGAACTAAACAGTGCTCCGTGTGAGGATAGAGAACTAAACAGTGCTCAGTGTGAGGATAGAGAACTAAACAGTGCTCGTGTGAGGATAGCGAACTAAACAGTGCTACGTGTGAGGATAGAGAGCTAAACAGTGCTCCGTGTGAGGATAGAGAACTAAACAGTGCCCCGTGTGAGGATAGAGAACTAAACAGTGCTCCGTGTGAGGATAGAGAACTAAACAGTGCTCCGTGTGAGGATAGAGAACTAAACAGTGCTCCGTGTGAGGATAGAGAACTAAACAGTGCTCCGTGTGAGGATAGAGAACTAAACAGTGCTCCGTGTGAGGATAGAGAACTAAACAGTGCTCCGTGTGAGGATAGAGAACTAAACAGTGCTCCGTGTGAGGATAGAGAACTAAACAGTGCTCCGTGTGAGGATAGAGAACTAAACAGTGCTCCGTGTGAGGATAGAGAACTAAACAGTGCTCCGTGTGAGGATAGAGAACTAAACAGTGCTCAGTGTGAGGATAGAGAACTAAACAGTGCTCCGTGTGAGGATAGAGAACTAAACAGTGCTACGTGTGAGGATAGAGAGCTAAACAGTGCTCCGTGTGAGGATAGAGAACTAAACAGTGCCCCGTGTGAGGATAGAGAACTAAACAGTGCTCCGTGTGAGGATAGAGAACTAAACAGTGCTCCGTGTGAGGATAGAGAACTAAACAGTGCTCCGTGTGAGGATAGAGAACTAAACAGTGCTCCGTGTGAGGATAGAGAACTAAACAGTGCTCCGTGTGAGGATAGAGAACTAAACAGTGCTCCGTGTGAGGATAGAGAACTAAACAGTGCTCCGTGTGAGGATAGAGAACTAAACAGTGCTCCGTGTGAGGATAGAGAACTAAACAGTGCTCCGTGTGAGGATAGAGAACTAAACAGTGCTCCGTGTGAGGATAGAAAACTAAACAGTGCTCCGTGTGAGGATAGAGAACTAAACAGTGCTCCGTGTGAAGATAGAGAACTTTGCTCTTTTTCCGACGAAAGTATGTGATAAACAAGACTATGTGAATTAGGCCATTTAATATAGTTTGAAGAAATGTAATGATCGTAAAACTAGTATAACTTATCTATTAACAAATAAAGTTACTGTGGCTTTTGTGTGTGATTAACTTAAGCTCCAGGTTGTACTTTAAATTTCTGTCAGTTAATGAATACATTTTGACCCATATTCTCTTCAAAACTCTAAAGAATTTTCTCATAAAAGTTTGACTTGTGTTTGTATAAAAAATATCTGCAAGTACCAACAGCAATCAATATACATAATTCCCGTTGCCTGTATGTATGTATGTATGGATGTAATGTAAAACTAATTTTAGAAAGCAGCGCACCAAATTACTGCACCAAAATTAACATTTTTTAACATTCCGCATAAAATTGTTCAATATGATAATAAATGAATCAAATAAAAATAAATAAAGTAAATGAAATTTCTGTATTAAGTTATTTTTTAATCTGATGTGTATTTATTTTGAAAAGTTCCTTCATTTTGACGGGTGATACACTGGTATTGACGGGTGATACACTGGTATTGACGGGTGATACACTGGTATTGACGGGTGATACACTGGTATTGACGGGTGATACACTGGTATTGACGGGTGATACACTGGTATTGACGGGTGATACACTGGTATTGACGGGTGATACACTGGTATTGACGGGTGATACACTGGTATTGACGGGTGATACACTGGTATTGACGGGTGATAGATACACTGGTATTGACGGGTGATACACTGGTATTGACGGGTGATACGCTAGTGTTGACGGGTGATACGCTAGTATTGACGGGTGATACACTGGTATTGACGGGTGATACACTGGTATTGACGGGTGATACACTGGTATTGACGGGTGATACACTGGTATTGACGGGTGATACACTGGTATTGACGGGTGATACACTGGTATTGACGGGTGATACACTGGTATTGACGGGTGATACACTGGTATTGACGGGTGATACACTGGTATTGACGGGTGATACACTGGTATTGACGGGTGATACACTGGTATTGACGGGTGATAGATACACTGGTATTGACGGGTGATACACTGGTATTGACGGGTGATACGCTAGTGTTGACGGGTGATACGCTAGTATTGACGGGTGATACACTGGTATTGACGGCTGATACACTGGTATTGACGGGTGATACACTAGTAATAAAATAAGAAGGAATACAACGAATTTTATGATTCTAAATGACGCAATATGACGCTCTATGACACTCAAAGTACCACTGCGCTGGTTCATGTGTACATCTATAAATAACCCAGATAATTTCCCATATTCCTGCCGTCTATGCAGAGGTGGCACTAGGGTTGGTGTCACCCAGTACGGTAGCTCATGGTGTCAACCCTTCACGACTTACCCCATAGACCCCCTCCGAGTCTGCCAGTGCCAAATAACGGGAACATACAGAACTTTATATTTTGTGTCACATCTTGTGATGGTGTCACCCGGTGCGGTCAGCACCCCCGCAGCCCCATAGTGACGCTACTGAGTCTACAAGATTTTTCTTGATGATGTCTTCTTGTAATAAGCACCGCAGATACAGTTTACATTATTTTCGAACTCACTTTTTTTATTTTTGTTCAATGGGGTAGACTTTTTGCCGATACTTTTGTTGTTTCGTAGCGTCTTAATTTAGGCTTACCCCTAAACTATTCAATGAGGTTGTTCCTACATAACCTTATTTCGGTTCCACCCCATTGTATAATCTTTTAAAAAATGAAGCTAATTGTTTTTATGCTGGTTCTACGTGTGTTTCAACATGCATTAATTTTTAGCGTGAAAGGAAGTGTTTAAATAGTTTGTATAGTTCGGATGAGTAAAAATGTTTTGCGCAGGTGTACTTAGAAAATGAGGAGCAAGGCATTTTTAGCAATTTTATCAAGTTCAGTTTATTTCTCTTATCTATAATTTGTTAAGTAACTTAAATTGATGGAAAGTTCTAGAATTTCTGAAAAAAGAAGATTGTTTATTTTAAGCCGTCATTCTAGGAGGTTTATTTGTTTGAACCTTTTCGGTTGGAAGAACTTTTGTTTGTTGCCAACCTCAATTGTTAAACCTCTATTTAAATTCATAAAAGTTAAAATACTTTTAAAATGCAAGGACAAAAAACGATTTGTTTTTATTAGTGAAAAGTTAACAGAGACTAAGAAAGATCTTTTCCCCGATTTTATCCAATATCTAAAAACTACCGCAACACTCTCACGCGTTAACCTTTTATAGCTGAAATAACACGTTACCTACGTCAGCGAGATGGCGCCATTAGCCATTAGTGTACTTCTGTCTAACTTTAAAAACGAATGTTTGAAAATAGAATTTGTTATTAACCTCGTTTATTTTTTTATTTTTAAAACATGTTTAAGTTCTTAGAGTTCAGAAAAAATTGTTTCTCGGCTCTTTAAATGTGTGTGAATTGACTTAATAAAAATCTATCATGGATTCTCGATAGAGAATCCATGATAGATTTTTATTAAGTCAATTCACACACATTTAAAGAGCCGAGAAACAATTTTCAGAAAATACTGTTTCTCGGCTCTTTAAATGTGTGTGAATTGAGTTAATAAAAATCTATCATGGATTCTCTATCGACATGGATGGACCCTAGAAAAAAATGCCGTTTCTAATAAATTATGTGGATATATCCTAGAAAAATTTGACATGGATGCAACAGCTGTTTTATCTTTAGATAAATCCTCGTTAGAGAAACAGACTGCGATGCCTTGACCCGTGTAATGTCTTGTATTCCATTCAGTGTTGTATGTTGAAACGTATATTTTCATCCATCAAGAGTGAATAACTTTGTCCATACTCCATAACATACAGTGATGAAATCTAGGCCAGGAATCACGGTCACTAAAAGTTGGCTTGTTGCTATTTTCTATCCTCGTAAGTTCACATTAATTTAAACAACAATTCAAGGCACACAGTTGTTAACTTTCAGAACCATGGAAGACCTTAAGACATTTGAAAAGGAAAAATGTTTTTGTCTTGAGTAGTGTGCTAGTTCCCAATTTTGTCAGAGATCTAAAGGTCTGAAAGGTTTTGTTTTGATGTTTGTGTGCATTTATGTATAGGCAGTGTGTTTCTTTGTGTATGTTGTCTGAATTTGTGTGTGTATGCGTGTTGTTTGTATAATGTTATGAGTGTATAGTTTCTTGTATGTTGTTTGTTTGTTATGTGTGTGTTTATGTATCACACACACATACACACACTCAAGCATACACACACAAACACATACACACTCGCGCTCACAGAATACAATGTAATCTCCATTATTTTCGATGTTTTATTGGTCTCCGGAACTTGGAGACATGTTTTGACGATAGCCAGATAAGCAACGATTCCTTAAAAGTGCTTAATACGCCTTGTCAATGGTCACGTGGACAGTGGTCAATCTTAAACATAAGAACCTAGACCCAAAATTCATATTTACTACTCCCGGGCCGGCTTAAATTACAAATATTATTTATTTTTTATTTTGTTTCCTTGAAAATTGAATCGTAATGCAAGAGTTCTGTTTTAAGGGCCACCCCTTCTGTATAAGCGTAAACAAAAATATCTATTTGATCTATTCAAGTCAGGATAACTGCGCCAGTGCACATCAAGTCAGGATAACTGCGCCAGTGCACATCAAGTCAGGATGACTGCGCCATGCACATCAAGTCAGGATGACTGCGCCATGCACATCAAGTCAGGATGACTGCGCCAGTGCACATCAAGTCAGGATGACTGCGTCAGTGCACATCAAGTCAGGATGACTGCGCCATGCACATAAAGTCAGGATGACTGCGCCATGCACATCAAGTCAGGATGACTGCGTCAGTGCACATCAAGTCAGGATGACTGCGCCATGCACATCAAGTCAGGATGACTGCGCCATGCACATCAAGTCAGGATGACTGAGCCATGCACATCAAGTCAGGATGAATGCGTCATTGCACATCAAGTCAGGATGACTGCGCCATGCACATCAAGTCAGGATGAATGCGTCATTGCACATCAAGTCAGGATGACTGCGCCAGTGCACATCAAGTCAGGATGACTGCGCCAGTGCACATCAAGTCAGGATGACTGCGCCATGCACATCAAGTCAGGATGACTGCGCCAGTGCACATCAAGTCAGGATGACTGCGCCAGTGCACATCAAGTCAGGATGACTGCGCCAGTGCACATCAAGTCAGGATGACTGCGCCAGTGCACATCAAGTCAGGATGACTGCGCCAGTGCACATCAAGTCAGGATGACTGCGCCAGTGCACATCAAGTCAGGATGACTGCGCCAGTGCACATCAAGTCAGGATGACTGCGCCAGTGCACATCAAGTCAGGATGACTGCGCCAGTGCACATCAAGTCAGGATGACTGCGCCAGTGCACATCAAGTCAGGATGACTGCGCCAGTGCACATCAAGTCAGGATGACTGCGCCAGTGCACATCAAGTCAGGATGACTGCGCCAGTGCACATCAAGTCAGGATGACTGCGCCAGTGCACATCAAGTCAGGATGACTGCGCCAGTGCACATCAAGTCAGGATGACTGCGTCAGTGCACATCAATATCAGTTTCTGTTAGGGCGGGGGGGGGGCTGAGAAACGGTGGCACAAGTTGACATTGTCAACGACGAGTATGTCTTGAAGTCCTTATACACAGTAATTGTCTTTCAGATGCGTGGGTGAATCGGTTAGGGGTGGGGGGGGGGTGGGGCACGAGGGGATTTGAAATGACAGCGGTTGAATTTTTTTTAACAATCGATTCTGCTTTATTCAGCTTCAAATCACATTTGAACGTAGATGGAGGGATACATGGACATGTTATATGTTGTTTAATGTAAATGGAGAGACACAGGGACATTTATATGTTGTTGAATGTAGATAAAAAGATAAAGAGATCTTTATATGTCGTTATGTTTCTGGTTAGGTTTGTGAGAGGGGAACGTAGTCTGAATGACGTCATCTTCTATTTATAGAACTATGCAAAGATTCTCAACCTAAATACACATTTATTTTAACAATTATCTGCTGGATTTTAGTTTAATTAGACCAAGTGTTCAGCTGCACTCACTGCAAGGGTTCTCTAACTTCCCCTCACATCTATTTAAAAAAACAACTGTCTGTGATTACATGAAAGTATCCTTTATAGTTTACTTTTATTGTCTACTATACACTCTACTTTATAGACTACTTTAAAGTCCATTAAAAAACGAAATTTAAAAAAGTTTCCTTCACACATTATTATGTATTAAAGACGTGTGTGATATGATTTAATATGTGACTTTAAAAATGGGCCTGGTGATTTCACTTGCGTCATCAATCAGGTTACATTGTTAACTAGGGAATACTCCATTAACAATTGGCCTGGTGATTTCACTTGCGTCATCAATCAGGTTAAATTGTTAACTATGGAATACTCCATTAACAATTGGCCTAGTGATTTCACTTGCGTCATCAATCAGGTTACATTGTTAACTAGGGAATACTCCATTAACAAGTGGCTTAGTGATTTCACTTGCGTCATCAATCAGGTTACATTGTTAACTAGGGAATACTCCATTAACAATTGGCCTAGTGATTTCACTTGCGTCATCAATCAGGTTAAATTGTTAACTAGGGAATACTCCATTAACAATTGGCCTAGTGATTTCACTTGCGTCATCAATCAGGTTAAATTGTTAACTAGGGAATACTCCATTAACAATTGGCCTAGTGATTTCACTTGCGTCATCAATCAGGTTAAATTGTTAATTAGGGAATACTCCATTAACAATTGGCCTAGTGATTTCACTTGCGTCATCAATCAGGTTAAATTGTTAATTAGGGAATACTCCATTAACAATTGGCCTAGTTATTTCACTTGCGTCATCAATCATGTTAAATTGTTAACTAGGGAATACTCCATTAACAATTGGCCTAGTGATTTCACTTGCGTCATCAATTACGTTACATTGTTAACTAGGGAATACTCCATTAACAATTGGCCTAGTGATTTCACTTGCGTCATCAATTACATTACATTGTTAACTAGGGAATACTCCATTAACAAGTGGCTTAGTGATTTCACTTGCGTCATCAATTACGTTACATTGTTAACTAGGGAATACTCCATTAACAATTGGCCTAGTGATTTCACTTGCGTCATCAATCAGGTTACATTGTTAACTAGGGAATACTCCATTAACAATTGGCCTAGTGATTTCACTTGCGTCATCAATCATGTTAAATTGTTAACTAGGGAATACTCCATTAACAAGTGGCTTAGTGATTTCACTTGCGTCATCAATTACGTTACATTGTTAACTAGGGAATACTCCATTAACAATTGGCCTAGTGATTTCACTTGCGTCATCAATCAGGTTACATTGTTAACTAGGGAATACTCCATTAACAATTGGCCTAGTGATTTCACTTGCGTCATCAATTACGTTACATTGTTAACTAGGGAATACTCCATTAACAATTGGCCTAGTGATTTCACTTGCGTCATCAATCAGGTTACATTGTTAACTAGGGAATACTCCATTAACAATTGGCCTAGTGATTTCACTTGCGTCATCAATCAGGTTACATTGTTAACTAGGGAATACTCCATTAAGAATTGGCCTAGTGATTTCACTTGCGTCATCAATCAGGTTAAATTGTTAACTAGGGAATACTCCATTAATAATGCGCCTAATGATTTGACTTGCGTCATAAATCAGGTTAAATTGTTAGCTAGGGAATACTCCATTAAGAATTGGCCTAGTGATTTCACTTGCGTCATCAATCAGGTTAAATTGTTAACTAGGGAATACTCCATTAACAATTGGCCTAGTGATTTGACTTGCGTCATCAATCAGGTTAAATTGTTAACTAGGGAATACTCCATTAACAATTGGCCTAGGGATTTCAATTACGTCATCAATCAGGTTAAATTGTTAACTAGGGAATACTCCATTAACAATTGGCCTATTGATTTCACTTGCGTCATCAATCAGGTTAAATGGTTAATTAGGGAATACTCCATTAACAATTGGCCTAGGGATTCCAATTACGTCATCAATCAGGTTAAATTGTTAACTAGGGAATACTCCATTAACAATTGGCCTAGTGATTTCACTTGCGTCATCAATCAGGTTACATTGTTAACTAGGGAATACTCCATTAACAATTGGCCTAGTGATTTCACTTGCGTCATCAATCAGGTTAAATTGTTAATTAGGGAATACTCCATTAACAATTGGCCTAGTGATTTGACTTGCGTCATAAATCAGGTTAAATTGTTAGCTAGGGAATACTCCATTAAGAATTGGCCTAGTGATTTCACTTGCGTCATCAATCAGGTTAAATTGTTAATTAGGGAATACTCCATTAACAATTGGCCTAGTGATTTCACTTGCGTCATCAATCAGGTTAAATTGTTAATTAGGGAATACTCCATTAACAATTGGCCTAGTGATTTCACTTGCGTCATCAATCAGGTTACATTGTTAACTAGGAAATACTCCATTAAAAAAAAGAAAAGAGAATTTTTTTTTCAAACTTCGTTTTATTTAAAATTCCAATAAGTTTACGCTGCGTGTGTGTATGTAGTACATGTCTAGTGTGTGTTACGACCATGTCTTAGTGTGTGTATAGTCATGTGTGTGTATACGACAGTCAGTGGTATACGACCATGTCTTTATGTGTGTCTGTATACGTCCATGCCTTTTTGTGTGTGTGTCTGTGTGTGTGTGTATGTGTGTTTTGCTTTTATGTGTGTGTTTGTGCGTGTCTGAGTTTTCTCTCAAACCATCTTGAAGAAAATTTAGGAAGAAGCCTTTTAAAATGTTTCTTCCAGATGACGTGGAAAGTAATTGAGTTTTTTAATGGATTGAGTGAACACTCAAAGGCCTTTTATTTATTCTACAAAAATAGGATTTGATTTTTGATATGTTTTGGTGATGGTATGTTGTGTCCACTGGACATTGTTGATAGTAAATAATTACGGTAACATTTCCCTAATTTTGATTTATTTTTTACGATCGGATGAAACGTTTTTACCTTTTAGCAGTGATGAAAACTGTCATTGAATCACAGGGAAATCACTTTGGTCATCAAACTTAAGTTGGTTGCTAACAGTTTGACTGACCATACAATGACAGTCTCACTTCTCACCCTTGCAAGTATTCAAGTGTGGCGAGGAGATTTTGGTAACTATTGATATAAAGCTTTTGGAATGTTTCTACGAATAGAAAACGTTGATTATGGAATTCAAATTTAAAAAGATCTGCAATAATAAAACCATTAGATAAATAAAGAAATAAATAAAAATACTGGAAGGACTTACAAGGGCAGAGATTCAATTGGTAATAATTAAGGCTGCGGAAATTAACGATTAATTGATCGATTACAATTTTTAATCGATTAAAATTAATTTCATAGATTAAAATTCAATCAACATTTAATAAAATATATCAAGTACTTTTCTCACCCAATTTATTAATAATTTATATTTTTTGTTACTTACATACTTTCCCTCGTATTATTATTATTATCTATTTAGGCGTGCATAAGTGAACAAAAAGGATTTTCTTCCTAATTTGCTTGCATATCAGAACGAATTTGCTGTGTTACGTCACAAAATTTGGGAGACTTGGAATAGCCGCGACTTAACCGATTTCGCGAGGGGGAAAAACCGTAAATCACGATTTAACGGGATTATACATGCGTTATAAAAATATAATTAGTTGAAAATAATCTATTAAATTTTATACCGATTATTCGAACATAATTTTTTAAACAGTGCCAGCCCTAGTAATAATACATAAGGCTTTAAATTCTTACTTGGAAACAACACACAGAAATAATGTAACACGACACTCATACGCAGGGCTAAAAACACTTTTCCTCTTCCCATTGCAAGAAAGGGCGCACACTACTACCAGTGGCATAGCTAGAACTTTTGACTCCCGGGGCGGTCTCCAATTTCCTGCCCTTTTAATGGGGCCGTATATATATGACGTCACGCACCTGATGGGGGAGGGGAGTCATACATTTGTGATGATGTGTGACGAGGGGGTGTGTTTAAGAAACCTGACGTCACATCAAAACGCGCAACTTTAAATAAAAATTTCCACTTAAATATCTAATTACTGACACTTTATTTAATGACGTTTATTTAAAACGCGTGTTACGATATTAGAGTGCAACCTTGCACTAAAAACTTACTTAAATGACAAAAATTCGATTTGAAACATTCTCGTGTCAAAAAGGAATTACGGCTTCTAAGGTGGGGGGGTGTCAAAGGTTTGTGACGTCATATTGAAGAAGGGGTCTAAGTTTTTGTGACGACGTGAAGGGGAAGGGTGAAGGGGTGAAAAATCAACCAAAATGGCATGAAATCATCTAAGGGCGGCCACTTCGTGGATTATATGATGGTTTTTATAAATTAAAAAACATGAATAAATAATTGTAATTGAAAGGAAGTAAAGGTGGGGAATATGTTTACCATTGCGTATATTTATGTGAGCAGTAATAAAAGAGGCCGCATAAGATGATATACCTATAAATACACATTTATAAAAATAAACGATACCTTTTTTAAAGGCAACAAGAAAGTTACTGAGTTCGCAGCTCCCCCCCCCTTTTTTTGAGACAAAATAGATTCCAAATTTACCCCCCCCCCACCCCCCAAAAAAAACAAACAAAAAAACATTAGCAAACAAAGACATTGTATACACTAGTTAGTATGTTGGAATATTTATACATGCATTTACTTTCATAATAGAAAAGTCGTGTATTATGCTATACAAATTTAAATTATTTGTAATATCTTGTTCTATGGACAATATTGCAAGATTTTGTTGTCTTAAACCTCTCATTATGGAGCGAAGATCCTTTTTTTATCAACTGCAGTTTGGAGAAGCTCCTTTCACAATCAGCGACACTGATAGTAATTCTTGAAAAAATTCATAGCAAAATTACAATGTTGGGTACATAATTTTCCAATCTATACTGTTGAATAAATTTTAATAGATCAAGGGGTGTCTTTCTTACATAATGCCTCTTCTTGTAGTGTATGTACAGCCATAAAAACCTGGATCCTTTTTCTTTCAATATGGAATTGTTCTATATTAACGTCAATAAAATAATTTATTTGATGTTCAAATGCTTCATTTAGTAGGTTACATGGTATTATTATACGAATATTTTCTGACAAGGACATGCAACTGATCAAAGCGTTCTTTTATAATTCCATCCATGGATAAAAACATTTCTCGTTGTAATTCTTGTTCTAAAGATAGAACCACGTCTTCTTAATTTCCCCCACTCACAATGTTTTTGATATCCTTTTAACTCCACGTTCAGTTGATATCTTCGACTCTTCACAAATTGTTTGGCTGATTTAACAGCTTTCTCTATTAGCACATATATTTCTTCAATGCAATGGCGGGTTCCCATAAATTGAGAAAAGAAAAAAGATTGCATTGATTTGAGTAAAATTCCAGCACCTGATCTCCTTTTACTAGTTACTTCTTCAGATGTCAATTTTTCCAAGACGCTTGAAATTTTAAAGTATGTCTTTTTAACAATTCTTTATGCCTAATGTGGTATTTATTAACGGAGAAATTTGAATATTTTCATACTCTTGTCATAAATCATAATAATTTTCCATAAAATAGACGAATTCAAATTATTTACACATTACTTTAATTGGATAGGCGTAACATTTTTAATGAATAACCGTATTTTAATGAAAAACACACATTATTTGTGCTACTTTAATGCAATAAAACAAAATTAATTAGTAATAACTTACCTTACAATAATTTTCTGAAAACTGAAACAGTAATATAAATTACTACTTGCAAGAAAGCACAAAATTTGAACCACCATGCTGTCAGGGAACTTTTATAGTATAA
>CALYLW010000094.1:0-167782 GCA_944989445.1 Ampullaceana balthica | reverse complement strand
GGGGGTTTTCCCGCCTTGGGAATGTTAATGTTAGAATGTTGCGCCGGTGCGCACTATTGTTGATACATGTTTTAGTGTGACGTAGTGTGGGGAAGATGACGTAAATAGAAGATAGGCGAAAGGGACGGTTTTTGTAGTGGATGAAAGGAGAGTGTTGTTATTATGTATTGGAGGATTGCTGTTGCAAATAAATGATAGATTCATCTAATGGTGTTCTGGTTTATTGAGTGCAAGCCTTGTGAGTCAACAATACCCTAGAACTCGACACATGCCTTGAAGGTACTTATTCACGCATCATTCTGCGAATGTCAAAATTCGACGCAAAAACTGATTGGCGATATTAATAGCACACATTATTTGGCCCAGCGGTGATGTGTTTTTGTGTGGTATTTTTCTTTTAAAAGCATCATCTGTGACGTATACGCTTAATTTTCCAAACAAATCGATACCTTTTTTGAGCGATTAAAATTTTTTGAACGGTTTTAAATTAGTTATAACTTATAACATCCATTCTGTAATCAAACAAATTTTGTACGAATCCGTTATTTAAGGCTCGAAAGTGCCAGTATTTTTTGTTTCAATCGGGTTGTCGGAAACGGAAACGGTTGTACTTTTCAAATGCCCACAAATTCCGCCCCCTCAACGGCCCCCCAGCCCAGCTACTCCACCGACTAATGCTAAGTCTCTCCGTCTGGGATTTGTGCGTGAAATGGATTGCCTAAATACAGCAGCAAAAGCAACGCACTATCAAAATTCCAAACTCTAATAAAACGCAAGACTAGACATAAGTCCTCAAATACAAGGCAGAACGCCACACTCCTTGTATAATGGGAGCGGGGGGGCGTCTGTAATAAATAAGATGGGAGAACATTAAATTAATCATCGAGTCGAAACAGATTTTTTGTAAACACGAATGCGTTTCTCTGTGCGCGATCATAACAATATAAAACAATATAAAACTCCCTAAAGCCTTTTCAGAAATAAAATCCTGCATATACCCAGTATTTAGTCAGAGCAGTTTTAGGCTTGTGTCCATGGGCTACTCCCGAGTGTGCGCATGCCTAAATACGTCACATGAGTCAGAGATTCATCCCTTGTGGTCCCAGATATTCATCCCTTGTGGTCCCAGATATTCATCCCTTGTGGTCCCAGATATTCATCCCTTGTGGCCCAAGATATTCATCCCTTGTGGTCCCTGATATTCATCCCTTGTGGCCCCAGATATTCATCCCTTGTGGCCCCAGATATTTATCTCTTGTAGCCCCAGATATTCATCTTTTGTAGCCCCAGATATTCATCCCTTGTGGCCCCAGATATTCACCTCTTGTGGCCCCAGATATTCATCCCTTGTGGCCCCAGATATTCATCCCTTGTGGCCCAAGATATTCATTCCTTGTGGTCCCAGATATTCATCCCTTGTTGTCCCAGATATTCATCCCTTGTGGTCCCAGATATTCATCCCTTGTGGCCCAAGATATTCATTCCTTGTGGTCCAAGATATTCACTCCTTGTGGCCCCAGATATTCATCCCTTGTAGCCCCAGATATTCATCTCTTGTAGCCCCAGATATTCATCTCTTGTAGCCCCAGATATTCATCCCTTGTGGCCCCAGATATTTATCTCTTGTAGCCCCAGATATTCATCTCTTGTGGCCCCAGATATTCACCTCTAATGGCCCCAGATATTCATCCCTTGTGGCCCCAGATATTCATCCCTTATGGCCCCAGATATTCATCCCTTGTGGCCCCAGATATTCACCCCTTGTGGCCCCAGATATTCATCCCTTGTGGCCCCAGATATTCATCCCTTATGGCCCCAGATATTCATCCCTTATGGCCCCAGATATTCACCTCTTGTGGCCCCAGATATTCATCCCTTGTGGCCCCAGATATTCATCCCTTATTGCCCCAGATATTCATCCCTTGTGGTCCCAGATATTCATCCCTTATGGCCCCAGATATTCACCTCTTGTGGCCCCAGATAATCATCCCTTATGGCCCCAGATATTCACCTCTTGTGGCCCCAGATATTCATCCCTTATGGCCCCAGATATTCACCTCTTGTGGCCCCAGATATTCATCCTTTATGGCCCCAGATATTCATCCCTTGTGGCCCCAGATATTCATCCCTTATGGCCCCAGATATTCACCTCTTGTGGCCCCAGATATTCATCCCTTATGGTCCCAGATATTCATCCCTTGTGGCCCCATATATTCATCCCTTATGGCCCCAGATATTCACCTCTTGTGGCCCTAGATATTCATCCCTTAGGGCCCCAGATATTCATCCCTTATGGCCCCAGATATTCACCTCTTGTGGCCCCAGATATTCATCCCTTATGGCCCCAGATATTCACCTCTTGTGGCCCCAGATATTCATCCCTTGTGGCCCCAGATATTCATCCCTTATGACCCCAGATATTCACCTCTTGTGGCCCCAGATATTCATTCCTTATGGCCCCAGATATTCACCTCTTGTGGCCCCAGATATTCATCCCTTTTGGCCCCAGATATTCATCCCTTATGGCCCCAGATATTCATACCTTGTTGCCCCAGATATTCATCCCTTTTGGCCCCAGATATTCATCCCTTAGGGCCCCAGATATTCATCCCTTGTGGCCCCAGATATTCATCCCTTAGGGCCCCAAATATTCATCCCTTTTGGCCCCAGATATTCATCCCTTATTGCCCCAGATATTCACCTCTTGTGGCCCCAGATATTCATCCCTTATGGCCCCAGATATTCACCTCTTGTGGCCCCAGATATTCATCCCTTATGGCCCCAGATATTCACCTCTTGTGGCCCCAGATATTCATCCCTTATGGCCCCAGATATTCATACCTTGTGGCCCCAGATATTCATCCCTTATGGCCCCAGATATTCACCTCTTGTGGCCCCAGATATTCATCCCTTATGGCCCCAGATATTCATCCCTTGTGGCCCCAGATATTCATCCCTTATGGCCCCAGATATTCACCTCTTGTGGCCCCAGATATTCATCCCTTAGGGCCCCAGATATTCATCCCTTATGGCCCCAGATATTCACCTCTTGTGGCCCCAGATATTCATCCCTTATGACCCAGATATTCACCTCTTGTGGCCCCAGATATTCATCCCTTGTGGCCCCAGATATTCATCCCTTATGGCCCCAGATATTCACCTCTTGTGGCCCCAGATATTCATCCCTTGTGGCCCCAGATATTCATTCCTTATGGCCCCAGATATTCACCTCTTGTTGCCCCAGATATTCATCCCTTTTGGCCCCAGATATTCATCCCTTATGGCCCCAGATATTCATCACTTGTTGCCCCAGATATTCATCCCTTTTGGCCCCAGATATTCATCCCTTAGGGCCCCAGATATTCATCCCTTGTGGCCCCAGATATTCATCCCTTAGTGCCCCAGATATTCATCCCTTATGGCCCCAGATATTCACCTCTTGTGGCCCCAGATATTCATCCCTTGTTACCCCAGATATTCATCCCTTTTGGCCCCAGATATTCATCCATTTTGGCCCCAGATATTCATCCCTTAGGGCCCCAGATATTCATCCCTTAGGGCCCTAGATATTCATCCCTTGTTGCCCCAGATATTCATCCCTTTTGGCCCCAGATATTCATCCCTTTTGGCCCCAGATATTCATCACTTAGGGCCCCAGATATTCACCCCTTTTGGTCCCAGATATTCATCCCTTGTTGCCCCAGATATTCATCCCTTTTGGCCCCAGATATTCATCCCTTTTGGTCCCAGATATTCATCCCTCAGGGCCCCAGATATTCATCCCTTAGGGCCCCAGATATTCATCCCTTTTGGCCCCAGATATTCATCCCTTAGGGCCCCAGATATTCATCCCTTGTTGCCCCAGATATTCATCCCTTTTGGCCCCAGATATTCATCCCTTTTGGCCCCAGATATTCATCCCTTAGGGCCCCAGATATTCATCCCTTAGGGCTCCAGATATTCATCCCTTGTTGCCGAGCTCAGGATTTGGTGAAGGAAGGGACACCACTCTCGGGCGTTCATCTTAGCCAAGGTCAAAGTTCAAAAATGTACATGTGTGGGTTTACCTGATATGCATTAATTTTTTTGTCGGTATGATCGGATCATTGATCCTTGAAACACATATTTGTCTTCTCTAAATTAACAAAATTCATATGAGATTAGCAAGACTAGAATAACCATGGATTCTGTGGCGTACCTAAAGGGGGGGGGCAGTTGGTGCGGTCCGTACCGGGCGGCACATATTTCAGGGGGGTGGCATTATTTATAATTAGTTTTAATTAGAAAAAAAACGTGTTCGATTTATAAGTTTAAAATCCGATATTACTACGATTTATTCATTACTATATGATTTCGATTTGCCTATTTTTCCTCATTATGTAGGATTGAAAACATTATCTTAAAAAATACAGACTGATATCAAAGGTGCCAATGTCGAGTAAAGTTTTATGTTCTACTCTGTGCTCGATGTTTATTGAGTTTTTATTACCATCGTTACCATAGAAATGACACGGCTAAATCATACGCACAAGGCTATGTCCCTGATCCCACTTTGTCTCTCATGGGCCTACTCTCTGTTTTATGATGGGGGGCCAAGTGTCTGTTTTATGATGGGGGCAAACTCTCTGTTTTATGGTGGGGCTAACTCTCTTGTTTTCATTGTTTTCTTCCTCCATTAGTCAAGGGGATGTTTTACTTTCTGTCACTGGTCAAGGTGTCAAACGATGAGATGTTTTACTTTCTGTCACTGGTCAAGGTGTCAAACGATGAGATGTTTTACTTTCTGTCACTGGTCTAGGTGTCAATCGTCAATCAGATGTTTTACTTTCTGTCTCTGGTCAAGGTGTCAAACGTCAATCAGATGTTTTACTTTCTGTCTCTGGTCAAGGTGTCAATCGTCAATCAGATGTTTTACTTTCTGTCACTGGTCTAGGTGTCAATCGTCAATCAGATGTTTTACTTTCTGTCTCTGGTCAAGGTGTCAAACGATGAGAGGTTTTACTTTCTGTCACTGGTCAAGGTGTCAAACGATGAGATGTTTTACTTTCTGTCACTGGTCAAGGTGTCAAACGATGAGATGTTTTACTTTCTGTCACTGGTCAAGGTGTCAAACGATGAGATGTTTTACTTTCTGTCTCTGGTCAAGGTGTCAAACGATGAGATGTTTTACTTTCTGTCACTGGTCAAGGTGTCAAACGATGAGATGTTTTACTTTCTGTCACTGGTCAAGGTGTCAAACGATGAGATGTTTTACTTTCTGTCACTGGTCAAGGTGTCAAACGATGAGATGTTTTACTTTCTGTCTCTGGTCAAGGTGTCAAACGATGAGATGTTTTACTTTCTGTCACTGGTCAAGGTGTCAAACGATGAGATGTTTTACTTTCTGTCACTGGTCAAGGTGTCAAACGATGAGATGTTTTACTTTCTGTCACTGGTCAAGGTGTCAAACGATGAGATGTTTTACTTTCTGTCACTGGTCAAGGTGTCAAACGATGAGATGTTTTACTTTCTGTCACTGGTCAAGGTGTCAAACGATGAGATGTTTTACTTTCTGTCTCTGGTCAAGGTGTCAAACGATGAGATGTTTTACTTTCTGTCTCTGGTCAAGGTGTCAAACGATGAGATGTTTTACTTTCTGTCACTGGTCAAGGTGTCAAACGATGAGATGTTTTACTTTCTGTCACTGGCCTAGGTGTCACTCGTCGATGAGATTTTTTTACTTTCTGTCACTGGTCAAGGTGTCAAACTCGCTGGAGCGACTGAGATGAAGCAGTTCGTATAGTAAAAAATATTTAAGGTTTTTTTTAAGTGCCTTGGAAAAATTTATATCTGAAGAAGAAAAAAGTAAAAACAAGATTGGATGCTGGCATACTACTTAATTCAATGCAATCTTCTTCGTGTCTATATTATCTCAGTATAAGGGAATTCATCCTTTTGGAAATTAATGACGCCCAAAAATACCTGCAAATATGTTAAATTGTTTTTAAGGGTCGAGCTCCCTTTCTTATGGCCCGGCTTAATGTTTTCACGACTAGGCTGGCTATATAGAGCTTATGTCACCTTTGATTTTTTTAATTTAGTGTCAAACGTTGTTCAAGCAAATGAAAAGGTTAAATATTAATCATTGCCATATAAAACTAAATTCTTTGCAAACCAATTTGTTAAAATAAATAGATGTGCTAATACTAATACAGAACTCTGTTATAGCAGCCAAAACAATTTGTTAAAATAAATAGATGTGCTAATACTAATACAGAACTCTGTTATAGCAGCCAAAACAATTTGTTAAAATAAATAGATGTGCTAATACTAATACAGGACTCTGTTATAGCAGCCAAAACAATTTGTTACAGCTATCGACTGAACGTCGATTTTGAAGAAGGAGAAAAATATGAGAAAATTAATGAGACCAGGTGCTATCCATAGAACAAGAAGTACGATTTTTTAAAAATCTATGGATAGAATTTTAAAGGAAATAAAAGTAAGCTTTTATCAGTTGCATACCCTTACAAGAAAATATTCGTGTATAATGTCATACTAAATGAAGAATTTGAAAGTCAAATAAGTGAATTTAAAAAGAAAATTTCCAAATTGAAAGAAGGGGGATTCTGGTTTTAATTATTAGTACATACAATACAATAAGAGTCTTAACGTTTTTATTTATTTTCATAAATTTATAAAAATCAAAATTTGATTGACTTAGAATCAACCTGGAGACCGGCCCGGGCGGCAAAAGTTGTAGTCACTCTACTGCATGAATTAGTGCAGGGCGAAAAAAAAATTCACTGTATTTTAAGAAAATCTCCAACATAAGATGACATTTATTAGACAAAAGAGAAAATAATGTATTTGTTTTGCAATCTTTTAAAGTAAAAAAAAAGTATTCTCTTGGAACTCTTATATTTAGCAAAGATTGTAATCAGATATAATAAACCCTGGATATCTATGACTAGGACGGCAACACTTGGTGACAAGAACAAGTACATCACTAATATCTTAGCCTTGTGCAATAAGTTGATTTGAAACAAATACAGCTAATACAAAGTAAAGCACCAGTGCAGGTAGGTAATTGATTTGATCAAATCACTGGTAAATTGTGATTTAATCAGATTTTTTTATGTCGGGTAAAGCACCAGTGCAGGTAGGTAATTGATTTGATCAAATCACTGGTAAATTGTGATTTAATCAGATGTTTTTATGCCGGTCTAAGACTTTCCCCACTGACTGTTAGTCTCTCTGTCCCAGGTGGCGGTCCCCATTTAGATGGACATGGGATCGTTTCCTTTGTCATCTTGCTCTCATGTGTCCCCGAGGAACAGAGCCGACTAATAGATTCAAATATAACTTCATTAAACTGAACTTACCGGTAGGTTTCATTAAAATCGATGCATTTGAAAAACAAAAGAAAAAAGAGATAGGGGAGGGGAGCAGACGGTTGGGCTTTTACTCGGGACATTGCCTGGGGAAATAAAGCAAGTCATTTGGGGAAAACCAAGGTTATAATTTTCATTTTAATTAAAAAATTGGGTCAAGAGTTTTCAAGAAACGAAAATGTTATTTCGTTAGAATATTATAATTAGAGAAAAAAGATGAGAGAGAAAAAAAACTATCTTCTTTTTTATAATTTTTAAAATCGATCTTACTGTTCTCGATGAACCATTCTGACTGCAATAATCGTTTTAAAACCATGCAGGCTAAACGTGCAGTTCGCTGGTTCTTAATTTATAACTCATGTATAGACAAGTTTTTCAACACGAACCATAATCCGATTTGTTAATAAGCTTTAACATACAGGAAAATACATTTGATAAGTCAACTGAGTCATTTAATTATCTTGATTTCTTACAATTATTATGTTGCTGAGATTACACAATGACAAGGGTAAAGTCTCGCGTCCAATAATCAAAATACGTCATCTTGTAGACAATATGTTGCTGGGTAGTTGAGTCAGACCAACGCTATCACTGTTCAGAGGCGTGGAAAGATAAAAGCAGGGGCGTAGCAAGTGGGTAGTTGAGTTAGCACAAAGTGAGATTCTTCGGAGATAATGATCTTGACTTGAACGCATCTTAGACATAGACAGACATAGACAGACATAAAACAGACATAGAGAGACATAGACAGACATAGACCACAGTGGGTTACATAGCCGACACCATATTTTGGATAGTTCTATTATAACGATTATCATTTTTGTAGACAAAAGGTTACGAATGAAATAACATTTTTTTGTACAATTCACAAACCAAGTCCATAAAGATGTTTACATGGATTACGAGTACAATCAGAGGCTGCTAAACTCTAGAAGCAAATAAATTAGAAATTGATTGCTTCATTGCAGATACAACATTTTCTAACTTGCCAATACTCGGTCTATAAACGCGCGGTCCAACATTTACAATTCTTTCCCATGGGGCTGAGGAAACGCATCGTATTTTCCTGATAGATTTCCATTAAGTCAGTTGTTGTCTCAAATATCAGAATAAGAAACTATAGCCATGAACAATCTCCGTGGAGAAATAGCAAGAAAGGCAAGTGGAAACACGCTCAATAGATGCATTGGTCATAGGCGTATCAGAGGTTAGGTATAGGAAGAAAGTCAGACAAGGTAAAACATGCTCCATAGATGCATTGGTCAAAGGCGTTTCTTTCGTTAGAAATGGGAAGAAAGTCAGGCAATGGAAAACATACTAATATAATTTACTATAAAGGCTAATTCCCTGCATTCTCTATATTATTTTGTGTCCACGAGATTCGCCTCTGATTTCGAGCAATTGATCGATTTCCCTTCATGAACTAATAGTACCGATTGACGACATCAAAGCCCTCCTTGTTTGTTCAATAGAGTGCCACAACATTCCAAAGACACTGGTCGCTCGGTGTGGCCCGACCCCCACCCCCCATCTCCTACCCACCTACCGTCTCCAGTGATAGCATAGTTTGACTGTTGGGTTGGGGGGGGGGCTGCCCACTGGGAAGTTAAATCAACCTGTCCAAGCACACCCGGGACTCGAGTAGTTTGTTTGGACCCGACGTCAGGACGAAAGGTCCGTGGGATGATAACCACAAATTGTGGACACATCCAGACCCCAAGGGGCAATAACCGTGGGCCATTGGCCTTGGGTGGGGGTGGGGTTGGGCGAGCCATGCGACATTTGATAGGTGTTCATACCAAGTGTTCATATCAAGTGTTCATACCAAGTGTTCATATCAAGTGTTCATATCAAGTGTTCACACCAAGTGTTCATATCAAGTGTTCATACCAAGTGTTCATATCAAGTGCTCATATCAAGTGTTCATACCAAGTGTTCATACCAAGTGTTCATACCAAGTGTTCATATCAAGTGTTCATATCAAGTGTTCATACCAAGTGTTCATACCAAGTGTTCATATCAAGTGTTCATATCAAGTGTTCATATCAAGTGTTCATACCAAGTGTTCATACCAAGTGTTCATACCAAGTGTTCATATCAAGTGTTCATACCAAGTGTTCATATCAAGTGTTCATATCAAGTGTTCATACCAAGTGTTCATACCAAGTGTTCATATCAAGTGTTCATATCAAGTATTCATAACCTTAGAGTTTTATGTCTTGTTCTCCAATTTAGAGTACTAATACCATTATCGTAATACCTTGTCTCATTTAGCTCAAACATGGTTATTCATAATTTAGTGCATTAACAAATTTTGTTTTCATTATTAGATTTTGAAATCAACATATCAATCAGAATTTGAATAAAGTAATTAGTGATACGAATAAAGTATTTAGTGATACGAATAAAGTAATTATAGTGATACGAATAAAGTAATTATAGTGATACGAATAAAGTAATTAGGGATACGAATAAAGTAATTAGGGATACGAATAAAGTAATTATAATGATAAGAATAAAGTAATTATAGTGATACGAATTAAGTAATTAGTGATACTAATAAAGTAATTATAGTGATACGAATAAAGTAATTATGGTGATACGAATAAAGTAACTATAGTGATACGAATTTTCAAAAACAAATATTTTAATCTATTGAGTTTTGAGTCCATTAATGTCTAATTAAGCTTCACACATTTAAAATTCATATCCGTATCACGGTTAATGTAACGTGATTCCAGATGGTCCTTGCTGAAAATGTATTTATTTTTATCATATTGTAAACTATGTAATGTATTTATCTGTATCATATTGTAAACTATTTAATGTATTTATCTGTATCATATTGTAAACTATTTAATGTATTTATCTGTATCATATTGTTAACTATTTAATGTGTTTGTTTGTATCATATTGTAAACTATTTAATGTATTTATTTGTATCATATTGTTAACTATTTAATGTATTTTTTGTATCATATTGTTAACTATTTAATGTATTTATTTGTATCATATTGTTAACTATTGAGTTGCTTGTTTGTTCGTTTCATTGGCTTTTCCCGCTCTTTACCCTTCCTTTGTACGTTTATAAATCTATTTGGCTAAAAAATGAAATTGATCCGCAAATGGAAACAGGTGCAGAGCCAAATGTCTAACATGTTTCTCTGAACATATTCATAACAAGATAAATAGCGAAGTCATTTCAACATTAAAATTCTTTACTATTTTACTATAGCAAGTAATTTACCCTTAACAGATTGAGGCTTGGGTTCATGTTCTGCTATCGAGCGTTCGCATGCCCAAACACGTCCAAGGAGTGAGATGTTCATCCCTTGTGGCCCAGTTTCAGGATGTTGCACACAAGGGGACACACAAGGTCAAAGGTTAAATCTACGGTTACTCCGTACCCAGCATGTTATTTACCATCAATATTTTAATATATTTTTCTCTGTAAGAAATTGTTGTTATCAAAATCTTCTGACTTTTCTCACTTAACAACATCCCTAATTAACACTTACACTATTCATTATTGTTATCCTTAAACAGCAATGAGCCAAGTTCAAGGCCAGTCACCAGAACAAAAACCAGAAAAAGCTAAATGCTGCCGTGTGGTTTCCATACCTCTTGAGTCTGTTTCAAGCCAAAGGCTCACGCCGACATGATGGCGTGTATTGATCGTCCTGACCTGGCGATGCTGTCGAGAAATGACCAACCGAGGCCGCAGAGTTGTTATTGTCCCAATGGTCATCTCATTTCCCTTCGATGACCACTGAGCAAATTGACCTCACAGCACTTGATGCCGAACAGTTTCCGCCTCAATGTGACGTCCAACGTCATTCCGACATGTCCGCCAGATGTCAATCTCCAGAGGGTATCAACTTGTTATGGACGGCTGTATACGCCTCTGTTAGTCAAATAGTTTGTTATTTTTGGATTGTTAGTTTGTCAAATATCCAGGTAATAAAAAAATCCTTAAAAACAATATAACAAAAAATCCTGTATATATGAGACAGAACTAATTGTATTGATTATATTCTATATAATACGCACCGTGTGACAGACTAGCATAAACATTTACTGATCGAGAAAATATTATTAAAGTATGTTCAATATAAAACGCACCGCGCGTCAGACTAGTAAAAGAAAATACATGCTACTTAGATGTACATAGAGATGATCTAAAAAGTCATTAATTTAATTACAGTACATTCGATCAATCTCAAATTTTGATATAATGCATTCTTAGGTGACGAATTTCTAAGTTCAAAATTTCAGCTTTATAGGATCACGGAAAGTGGGCCATCTTTTACTTTCTTTTTTTTGCGGGTGGGACTACGTTTGCTGGCGTGACCTCGACAAGACGGTGAAGTTAATATAAAGGATTTAAAATAAAAAAACATCTTAACATCTTTAAAAAAAACGGATTGGAGAAACTTACTTGTCATTTATAACAGGGTAGCAGTTAGTTTATTATTATTTTTTTTAAATTTTGACTTTCGAACAAATTCTTATGTCAAAGTTTAACTCAATTCAACTGTTTTATTTTTCTCCTTCTTTAATATATACATAAGGGGCCGTCCGTAAATGACGTCACGCGATTTTTGCCGATTCTTTGCCCCCCCACCCCTCGTCACACTTTGTCACAAGAACGTTGACCTCCCCTCCAATATGACGTCACAAAGCATTGAAACCCCCCCCCATAAAAGCCATATTTTCTATTTGAAATGAGCATGTTTCAAATCACTGTTGTATCATTTAAATTTAGTGTAAGGCTTCACTGTAATAATAGTAACACATATGAAGCCCATTAAAAGCATCATCAAATAAATAAACAATCCAATATTTGAGTGGAACTTTATTTCAAGGTGCGCGTTTTTGATGTGAGGTCACATTTCATAATCACCCCCCTCCCCCTCGTCACACTTCGTCACAAATGGTCAACCCCCCTTCCCACCTAGGTGCGTGACGTCATTTATGGAGGCCCTTAACACATATTTTAAGGAGTTCTTTAGGCTTCAACGGCCTGAGATACATAATTATAATTGCTGTCAAATAGTCACACATTTCTTTAAACAATACAGGTCATGTACAATACAAGCCGCCGTAATGGTGTCAATATTACAAGCCGCCGTAATGGTGTCAATATTACAAGTCGTTTGAATCAACGACCAGAAAGTCTAAGCTTTATGTGTTTTAGAGACCAGGAGTAGTATCAATCATGTCCAGGAAGTCTAAACACCAGGTATCGGTCACGTCAAGGCAGTCTAAATCCCAGGTATCGGAAATGCCCTGGACGTCTAGACACTTTGATGTTAACCTTGTTTCAAATAAGATGGCACAGCTGTATACGAGAAAGGCCTGTCCAGCGGTATTTCAAGCCAACGACTCTGGAGATGAATGACTGGCCAACTCAGCAGGCAACTCCCAGAATAGAAACAGGAAACAAGGGTCCGAGTGGTCCTTGGTTGACTTAGGGACACTAGCTGACATCTTCTCGATTACATTCATGGCAAGACGGACACTATTTTAAGACAAATAGTTTAAGCAAAAAATTTGACCTTCATGGAGACGATTCAAACGGACTGTTGACATATACACAACATATAGGATTACCCAATACATAAGATTTGAAAAAAGAGGGCACAATAAGACAATAAAATATGACATTAACGTTCTTTAACTATCAACTGATTACGACTCGACGACACGCGACATTAACTCTTGTTGAAAGAGACAGCAGCCTTTCAATGAAGGTCATGGCCATTGTTTCTATTAAATCTATCATTAGACTCATTCAAGACGTAGTGACGAGTAATCTCCACAATTTATCAACATCTTTAATCGTATAGAAGTCTTTCATTTTCTCATGCATGGCAGGAGCTTGGTTTCATCGCCAGAAGGTTTAGTAGAGGCATCACCCTAAAGTAGCCATCGTGTGAACAGAAGATTTAGTAGAGACAGCACCTAGAGTAGTCATCGTGTGAACAGAAGGTTTAGTAGAGGCAGCACCTAAAGTAGTCATCGTGTGAACAGAAGGTTTAGAAGAGGCAGCACCTAAAGTAGTCATCATGTGAACAGAAGGTTTAGTAGGGACATCACCTAAAGTAGTCATCGTGTGAACAGAA
This sequence comes from Ampullaceana balthica, assembly GCA_944989445.1. Taxonomy (NCBI): domain Eukaryota; kingdom Metazoa; phylum Mollusca; class Gastropoda; family Lymnaeidae; genus Ampullaceana; species Ampullaceana balthica. Next base: position 154,284 of record CALYLW010000094.1, on the reverse strand, counting down.
GGTTTAGTAGAGGCAGCACGAATAGGATCATTCGTGTGTCTGAGATGGAAGTAAGTTGTAGGTTGTCAACTAATTTCTACTAATGTCCACTATTGTCCACTGGCTCGGTTAAGTTCAATTTGACTTCTTCATTCAAGGACAAAAATTTTTTTTGTTTAAATTCAACGGCAAAACCAGAACTATAACAAAATGAAATAAAGGAATGCAAAATGTTAAAGACTTTCTAAACCAAATTGCATGTCTATGAGAAGTTCATCTGTATGAGAAGTTCATCTCTATGAGAAGTTCATCTCTATGAGAAGTTCATCTCTATGAGAAGTTCATCTGTATGAGACATTTATGTTTAGGAAAAGTTCAGTAACTAGCAAGGCAGGATCGATCTGCCTAAACGATCTTGTATCGATATATTAATTTATAATTCCGATACCCATTAATTAAGCAAACATAAATAAAGAGAGACAGAGAAAGAAATGATAGGAGACATAAAGTTTGAACTCCATGTAGTCCACGTCCTATATTGATCTCGTATTTGTACTGCTACTGAAATAAATGAACAGAGATGAAATGTCCAGCCAGACCTCCTCTACTTTGTACTGGCGTCAAGCTAAGAGTTCACACTTTGTGATCATAATTGTCATGGGATAAGGAGTCAAGATTCGTTGGTCTGCCCAAATGGACTCACCAGACGTTTGAATGGCTTGAGTAGACTAATAAACGTTTGCAGACTAAAATAAAAATACTAATAACGCAGTAAAGCTGTTCTTAGAAAACTTTTCTTTTCGAAAATAAAGAAAAATAAAAATTACGCGATCAAAATGTTTCGTCCAAAATGACTCGTCCAAAATGAGTCTTCAATAATTTCTTGTCCAAAATGATTCATCTGACATGTCCCTTCGGAAAATAACTAGCCCAACATGACTTGTCGAAATTGACTTGTCCTAAATGACTCGTCCAAAATGACTTGTTGAAAATGAGTTGTCCAAAATGACTTGTCAAAAATCGATAATCTAAATTGACTATAACAAACGAGCTGTATGACCTAAAGACCACCCCTTACATCATTATAGCGATCCCAAGAATCTGATTGCGTGGTTTTCCTCTAGATCAGCCACGAGATTGTGCTGACAAAAAGATGGGCTCATTGCAGCGCCGTCCGGGATCACGCTATATTCAATAGTATTAAACCAATGTTTACCATCACGGCGTGTGTGGTCGTTTGATGGGCCAGGACGGATGCAGACGTAAACAGGTGGATTGAAATGTGGGACAGGAAGCACCCAGAGGGCAAAAGCCAACCAAGGGATCCGCTTCTGTACTTGATGTATGATATAACTGGTATGGTGGATGGGGTCCACAACCAAGGGATCCGCTTCTGTACTTGATGTATGATATAACTGGTATGCTGAATGGGGTCCACAAACAAGGGATCCGCTGCTGTACTTGATGTATGATATGACTGGTATGGTGAATGGGGTCCACAACCAAGGGATCCGCTTCTATAATTGATGTATGATATAACTGGTTTGGTTAAATGGGGTCCACAACCAAGGGATCTGCTTCTGTAGTTGATGTATGATATGACTGGTATGGTGAATGGGGTCCACAACCAAGGGATCTGCTTCTGTAGTTGATGTATGATATGACTGGTATGGTGAATGGGGTCCACAACCAAGGGATCCGCTTATATAGTTGATGTATGACATAACTGGTATGGTGAATGGGGTCCACAACCAAGGGATCTGCTTCTGTAGTTGATGTATGATATGACTGGTATGGTGAATGGGGTCCACAACCAAGGGATCCGCTTATATAGTTGATGTATGACATAACTGGTATGGTGAATGGGGTCCACAACCAAGGGATCCACTTATATAGTTGATGTATGATATAACTGTTATGGTGAATGGGGTCCACAACCAAGGGATCCGCTTCTATACTTGATGTATGACATAACTGGTATGGTGAATGGGGTGCACAACTCACGCTGTCCTGATATATTCTGTCATTATTTGTTGTATTTCCTTCCTTTTTATTTTACGTAACTATTTTATCATATAGTATGTTTTAAGAATTTAAATATAATTGTATTACTTATGTAAGTACGTATTTTATGTTTATTGTACTGATGAAGGCATTAGCCGAAACGTATACCGTCGTATTAGTTTAATAATAAAGCTTAAATTTATTGTTTTCATTACACCATTTGTTGGTGCATTTTGTACTGTATCTAATAATTTTATTTTGGAAGAGATTGGTTGCATGAATAGTTTTACAACGTAATTTCCTTTAAAAAAGTAAAGCGAAAATTTTACGGCAAAATATTATGACTAAATTAATTCTAAAGCTACCACGACTTAGGCAACTACATAACATTTACTTATTAAAATGTTTCCTTTTCTATAGAATCATATCTTCTTAATCATCAATGATGAAGAGCACCACTAACAAATCATTCACATTACTCACTTAACACACGTTTTATTTCCTGAAATTTGACGGCACTCAGGAGAGTGAGAGATGCTACAGCCTGTAGTTTGAGGACCGCTATAATAATTTAATTTGAAGGGTTCCCCTCGGAATACGTTGTGGTTATCTCGTCCCGAAAGGGTGGGATTAGCATCACGGGAGTGGCACGCGCTGATCCGGACAACAGAACTGATGCAATACCACCCACATCGTTAGGCTGGAGAATGTTATTATGGTCTGAGTGCTTGGGTTTTTTGTTTTGTTGTTTGTTTTTTTTTGTTGTTTTTTTTGTTGAGCGTCGGTATGAAAAGATGTGTTTGTTGTTTAGTGTGTTTGTTGTTTAGTGTGTTTGTTGTTAAGTGTGTTTGTTATTTAGTGTGTTTGTTGTTTAGTGTGTTTGTTGTTTAGTGTGTTTGTTGTTTAGTGTGCTTGTTGTTTAGTGTGTTTGTTGTTTAGTGTGTTTGTTGTTTAGTGTCTTTCTTGTTTAGTGTGTTTGTTGTTTAGTGTGTTTGTTGTTTAGTGTGTTTGTTGTTTAGTGTGTTTGTTGTTTAGTGTGTTTGTTGTTTAGTGTGTTTGTTGTTTAGTGTGTTTGTTGTTTAGTGTGTTTGTTGTTTAGTGTGTTTGTTGTTTAGTGTGTTTGTTGTTTAGTGTGTTTGTTGTTTAGTGTGTTTGTTTTTTTAGTGTGTTTGTTGTTTAGTGTGTTTGTTGTTTAGTGTGTTTGTTGTTTAGTGTGTTTGTTTTTTTAGTGTGTTTGTTGTTCAGTGTGTTTGTTGTTTAGTGTGTTTGATGTTTAGTGTCTTTCTTGTTTAGTGTGTTTGTTGTTAAGTGTGTTTGTTGTTGAGTGTGTTTGTTGTTTAGTGTGTTTGTTGTTTAGTGTGTTTGTTGTTTAGTGTATTTGTTGTTGAGTGTGTTTGTTGTTAAGTGTGTTTGTTGTTTAGTGTGTTTGTTGTTTAGTGTGTTTGTTTTTTTAGTGTGTTTGTTGTTCAGCGTGTTTGTTGTTTAGTGTGTTTGATGTTTAGTGTCTTTCTTGTTTAGTGTGTTTGTTGTTAAGTGTGTTTGTTGTTGAGTGTGTTTGTTGTTTATTGCGTTTGTTGTTTAGTGTGTTTGTTGTTTAGTGTATTTGTTGTTGAGTGTGTTTGTTGTCTAGTGTGTTTGTTGTTTAGTGTGTTTGTTGTTTCGTGTGTTTGTTGTTTAGTGTGTTTGTTGTTTAGTGTGCTTGTTGTTTATGGTGTTTGTTGTTTAGTGTGTTTGTGTTTTAGGGTGCTTTTTTATAAGATCAGTGGTGTGGGTTTCAAAGGCGAATAATTAGACCCAAAAAATAATTACATATTTTTTGGAAAACTAATAGGCTAAGAGAGACAAAAGGATCATTGGAAATGAATTTTTTTTCTTTTAATAGCATTTTGGATGAGATTCAAATGTTAAGTAAAAGGACTTACGGGCCGGGTGCTGTTAAGGAGGGTGGGGGGTAAAATATTCATCTCATTATTTCCTTAAATTCTATGATCACTTAAATACTACTGAGTTGTGGAAGTGTAAACAAAAAGTAAATAATTATTTATATAGACTTAAAAATGGAGAGTAAGGAGATATATTTTAATCATCGCATCGAGATAAGCGGGTTTTTAACACATCACTTGTCTGTGTTAGTGGAGATTTAGATTTAGTCAACACTTGATCAGGGTTTCACTAACTTCAACTTCTCACTAGTGACCCCATGTGTAAGGTCAACTTCTCACTAGTGACCCCATGTGTAAGGTCAACTTCTCACTAGTGACCCCATGTATAAGGTCAACTTCTCACTAGTGACCCCATGTGTAAGGTCAACTTCTCACTAGTGACCCCATGTGTAAGGTCAACTTCTCACTAGTGACCCCATGTGTATGGTCAACTTCTCACTAGTGACCCCATGTGTAAGGTCAACTTCTCACTAGTGACCCCATGTGTAAGGTCAACTTCTCACTAGTGACCCAAAGTGTAAGGTCAACTTCTCACTAGTGACCCCATGTGTAATGTCAACTTCTCAGTAGTGACCCCATGTGTAAGGTCAACTTCTCACTAGTGACCCCATGTGTAAGGTCAACTTCTCACTAGTGACCCCATGTGTAATGTCAACTTCTCACTAGTGACCCCATGTGTGAGGTCAACTTCTCACTAGTGACCCCATGTGTAAGGTCAGAGATTTAGATTGTCCCATTGTAGGTAAAAAGGTCTTCATTACCAACTGAATAAAACAAACCCGTAAAAACAAAAGTTTGTGACTATTAATCCCTTATATATGAGACATAACTAAAAGTATTGATTATGTTCAAACGCGACAAACATTTACAGACTGAAACCGAAATTATCCCCCCTGGCTTTAAAACCTGGAGAAGGGGGAGGGGATGGGTGTGGTCATCTATGGGTGGGTGAACGCGTGAACTCAACTAGCAAGTGGAAGACAAACAATAAGAAACTGTGAAATTGAATTACAAATGTTATGTAGAGAAGAGAAAAACTAAAAATGCATTAATTTAATTATGGTACATTCGATCGATCTGAAATTTTGATACGATGCATTGTTAGGTGACACGAGTCTATGTGTAAAAAATCAGCTCCATAGCATCACGAGAAGTGTGTCATTTTTTACTTTTGTTTTTCCGCCTGCCCGCCTGCCCGACGACGAACGACAGACAGAGAGAGAGAGACAAGATTTTGAAGTTAATATATGGGATTTAAAAACGTCAGATATTACCATTGTTCCAAAGTGTAACAAAAGGTCTACAGTACCAACTGTGCAAGGTCAGAATTATCCATTTTGGAAGTGTTAGGCTTTCAGCAACTTCGGTCATTGCCCCTGTGTGTGAAAGAAGCAGACAGCTTGAGTTGTCCATCCTGGCTAATGGTTTCGATATTGCTTAACGCCCTTGGTCAACCTTCTAAATGTCTTCCCCAACTAATTGATTACGTCATAGTGGGCAGCCAGATTGAATTAATTCGGAAGAAGCCTTTCTGTAACTAGGCGATGTTTTTATCTATTATGCAGACAGAAAAAAAACCGTTACACAAAATTGTCTATGTTTTTAGGCGCTCGATCGTTTTATGAGGTGAGAAATATAATGAATTTGAAGATATATGAGATGAGAGTAACGAAATCGAAGGAATATATAACTTGAGTTTCATTAAAAGTAAGAAATTAACTTTCTCATTTTTCTACTCGTTATCATTTTTATAAATTCTATAAAAGACTTCTTTTAAATTTAATTTGTTAAAATAAAATTCTTTTCTTATTTTTTTGTTCTCCCGCCCCCTTTTTTGGTCTTTCTTATTTGTCTTTTCTTGTGTCTTTCTTTCTACTGTCTTCTTTCTTCTTTTTTGTTGTTTCTCTCTTTCTTTTTTGTCTTTCTTTCTTTTTTTTTGTTTTTTGTTTTTTGTTTGTTTGTTTGTTTTTTTGTTTTTTTTTGGTTGTCTTTCTTATTGTTTTGTCTTCCTTTCCGTCTTGAAGTGAAATCAGCCTTTAATACTTTTATTTTCTGATATCAGTATCCCCGGAGGCCAGAAACTCGTCCCTGATGGTGTCAAGGGTGACCAATCAGTTGATATAACGACTGATAGGTTCAAGGGGCAAGAGCTACATAGATATAATTCTATTGGATAATCATATAAATCATAGTAGAATTGGCAAGGCAGCTGCCACAATGGCTAAATTAAATATACGGGTCTCTGGCAAAACACCAAGTTAACAGAGAAAACCAAACTGTGTAACTATAGAGCCTGCGTCATTAGTACACTGCTATACGGGAGCGAGACATGGACCACTTATACATCCCAAGAGCGCAAGCTTAAAAACTTCTACTTGAGATGCCTGCGTCGCATCCTTGGCATTAAATGGCAAGACAAAGTGCCTAATACTGAGGTTTTAATGCGTGCCAATACCCAAAGCATGTTCTCAATCCTTAGTGAAAGATGTCTGAGATGGCTAGGACATGTTAAAGGAATGAGCCCTGGTCGCATCCCCAAGGACCTCCTATATGGAGAACTGGCATCGGGAAAGAGGAGACAGGTCACCCACGTCTGCAATTTAAAGATGTCTGCCAAAGGGATATGAAAGCAGCCAGAATACGCACAAGCGACTGGGAGTGTAAGGCAGAAGACCGAATTACGTGGCGCACAGTTGTCAAAGAGGGCGTCATAGTAGCCGAGGTGCGAAGGATGGAGGAGACTTCAGACAGAAGAGCTGGGAGAAAGGCAAAAAATTTGGAAGCACAGAACTCGTTTGTAAAAACTGTGGAAAAGACTGTCACTCAAGGATAGGACTGCACAGCCGCTAGAGGAAATGCAACCCAACTCAACGGTGATGCACCATCATCTCACGAGACGGAAGGATGCCGACGAATGATATAAATAACAACATCCAGCCTGTGGATAAGTCTGCGGATAAGAGGGACGAGCTGACAGCTATCCAGTAGACGAGAATGTTCATTGCGTAACAGTCGATGTTCAGAAACTCTGACAACTTTCGTGACGTAGGCGTCCATAAACAAGAGCCTCGACTGACCACCCCCCCTCCACGCAAAGTCACGTGTGATTCCATGGTTGTGACGTAACAGGATTGGGGCAGTTCTGCTACCCACGACAATCTCTGTCCTAATAATCTATATACCTCGCTTCCTCAGTTTGATAGGTCATCAAGACCAATCTGAACACAACCATAGAGTACCCTTCTGAATATCCTCTGAACACAACCATAGAGTACCCTTCTGAACATCATCTGAACACAACCATAGAGTACCCTTCTGCTCATCATCTGAACACAACCATAGAGTACCCTTCTGAACATCATCTGAACACAACCATAGAGTACCCTTCTGAACATCATCTGAACACAACCATAGAGTACCCTTCTGAACATCATCTGAACACAACCATAGAGTACCCTTCAGAACATCATCTGAACACAACCATAGAGTACCCTTCTGAACATCATCTGAACACAACCATAGAGTACCCTTCTGAACATCATCTGAACACAACCATAGAGTACCCTTCTGAACATCATCTGAACACAACCATAGAGTACCCTTCTGAACATCATCTGAACACAACCATAGAGTACTCTTCTGAATATCATCTTACCATACTATTTTACCAGAGTACCATACTATTTTACCAGAATACTATACTATTTTACTAGAGATCCAGACTACTTTTGTTACCAAATAACTTGTTTCTCTTATCCAGTAGCGGTTAGTAATCCAGTTTGGGAACCTCTGGCGAATATATATTTTTTTTAAGTTTAATTTTATTTCAAGACAGAATTCCCATGTGAGAAATATGAAAGTTAAATGGTCAGTGTGAGAGGGTTGTATGGTCAGTGTGAGAGGGTTGTATGGTCAGTGTGAGAGGGTTGTATGGTCAGTGTGAGAGGGTTGTATGGTCAGTGTGAGAGGGTTATAAGGTCAGTGTGAGAGGGTTGAGTTATATGGTCAGTGTGAGAGGGTTGAGTTATATGGTCAGTGTCAGAGGGTTGTATGGTCAGTGTGAGAGGGTTGTATGGTCAGTGTGAAAGGTTTGAGGTATATGGTCGGTGTGAGAGGGTTGAATTATATGGTCAGTTTGAGAGGGTTGTATGGTCAGTGTGAGAGGGTTGAGTTATATGGTCAGTGTGAAAGGTTTGAGGTATATGGTCGGTGTGAGAGGGTTGAATTATATGGTCAGTTTGAGAGGGTTGTATGGTCAGTGTGAGAGGGTTGTATGGTCAGTGTGAGAGGGTTGAGTTATATGGTCAGTGTGAAAGGTTTGAGGTATATGGTCGGTGTGAGAGGGTTGAATTATATGGTCAGTTTGAGAGGGTTGTATGGTCAGTGTGAGAGGGTTGTATGGTCAGTGTGAGAGGGTTGAGTTATATGGTCAGTGTGAGAGGTTTGAGTTATATGGTCAGTGTGAGAGGTTTGTATGGTCAGTGTGAGAGGGTTGATTTATATGGTCAGTGTGAGAGGGTTGTATGGTCAGTGTGAGAGGGTTGAGTTATATGGTCAGTGTGAGAGGGTTAAGTTATATGGTCAGTATGAACGGGTTGTATGGTCAGTGTGAGAGGGTTGAGTTATAAGGTCAGTGTGAGAGTGTTGAGTTATATGGTCAGTGTGAGAGGGTTGTATGGTCAGTGTGAGAGGGTTGAGTTATATGGTCAGTGTGAGAGGGTTGTATGGTCAGTGTGAGAGGGTTGAGTTATATTGTCAGTGTGAGAGGGTTGTATGGTCAGTGTGAGAGGGTTGAGTTATATGGTCAGTGTGAGAGGGTTAAGTTATATGGTCAGTATGAACGGGTTGTATGGTCAGTGTGAGAGGGTTGAGTTATATGGTCAGTGTGAGAGGGTTGTATGGTCAGTGTGAGAGGGTTGAGTTTTATGGTCAGTGTGAGAGGGTTAAGTTATATGGTCAGTATGAACGGGTTGTATGGTCAGTGTGAGAGGGTTGAGTTATAAGGTCAGTGTGAGAGTGTTGAGTTATATGGTCAGTGTGAGAGGGTTGTATGGTCAGTGTGAGAGGGTTGAGTTATATGGTCAGTGTGAGAGGGTTGAGTTATATGGTCCGTGTGAAAAGGTTGTATGGTCAGTGTGAGAAGGTTGTATGGTCAGCGTGAGAGGGTTGCGTTATATGGTCAGTGTGAGAGGTTTGAGTTATATGGTCAGTGTGAGAGGGTTGAGTTATATGGTCAGTGTGAGAAGTTTGAGTTATATGGACAGTATGAGCGGGTTGTATGGTCAGTGTGAGAGGGTTGAGTTATATGGTCAGTGTGAGAGGGTTGAGTTATATGGTCAGTGTGAGAGGGTTGTATGGTCAGTGTGAGAGGGTTGAGTTATATGGTCAGTGTGAGAGGATTGAGTTATATGGGCCGTGTGAGAAAGTTGAGTTATATGGTCAGTGTGAGAGGGTTGAGTCACATGGTCAGTGTGAGAGGGTTGAGTCACATGGTCAGTGTGAGAGGGTTGAGTTATATGGTCAGCGTGAGAGGGTTGAGTTACATGGTCAGTGTGAGAGGTTGAGTTACATGGTCAGTGTGAGAGGGTTGAGTTACATCCCTGTGGGATAGCTGCGGAAAATGCGGAACATTTTCTCCAAAACTGCCCTCTGTACCACCATACCCGGACAGTCATATGGCCCCAGGAAGCTACCCTCGATGACACACTCTATGGTGGACTGGAACAGCTGACAGCCACAGCGCAGTTCATCACAAATATAGGACTTGCTGTCTAAATCCTCTATCAAAAGATTTTGAGAACGAAGAAGAAGAAGAAGAAGAACATGGTCAGTGTGAGAGGGTTGAGTTACATGGTCAGTGTGAGAGGGTTGAGTTATATGGTCAGCGTGACAGGGTTGAGTTACAAGGTAAGTGTGAGAGGGTTGAGTTATATAGTCAGTGTGAGTGGGTTGAGTTATATGGTCAGCGTGACAGGGTTGAGTTACAAGGTAAGTGTGAGAGGGTTGAGTTATATGGTCAGTGTGAGAGGGTTGAGTTATATGGTCAGCGTGAGAGGGTGGAGTTACACGGTCAGTGTGAGAGGGTTGAGTTACATGGTCAGTGTGAGAGGGTTGAGTTAAAAGGTCAGTGTGAGAGGGTTGAGTTATATGGTCAGTGTGAGAAGTTTGAGTTATATGGACAGTATGAGCGGGTTGTATGGTCAGTGTGAGAGGGTTGAGTTATATGGTCAGTGTGAGAGGGTTGAGTTATATGGTCAGTGTGAGAGGGTTGTATGGTCAGTGTGAGAGGGTTGAGTTATTTGGTCAGTGTGAGAGGGTTGAGTTATATGGGCCGTGTGAGAAAGTTGAGTTATATGGTCAGTGTGAGAGGGTTGAGTCACATGGTCAGTGTGAGAGGGTTGAGTCACATGGTCAGTGTGAGAGGGTTGAGTTATATGGTCAGCGTGAGAGGGTTGAGTTACATGGTCAGTGTGAGAGGGTTGAGTTACATGGTCACTGTGAGAGGGTTGAGTTACATCACTGCGCGATAGCTGCGGAAAATGCGGAACATGTTCTCCAAAACTGCCCTCTGTACCACCATACCCGGACAGTCATATGGCCCCAGTAAGCTACCCTCGATGACAAACTCTATGGTGGAATGGAACAACTGACAGCCACAGCGCATTTCATCACAAATATAGGACTTGCTGTCTAAATCCTCTATCAAAAGATTTTGAGAACGAAGAAGAAGAAGAAAAACATGGTCAGTGTGAGAGGGTTGAGTTACATGGTCAGTGTGAGAGGGTTGAGTTATAAGGTCAGCGTGAGAGGGTTGAGTTACATGGTAAGTGTGAGAGGGTTGAGTTATATGGTCAGTGTGAGAGGGTTGAGTTATATGGTCAGCGTGAGAGGGTTGAGTTACATGGTCAGTGTGAGAGGGTTGAGTTATAAGGTCAGCGTGAGAGGGTTGAGTTACATGGTAAGTGTGAGAGGGTTGAGTTACATGGTCAGTGTGAGAGGGTTGAGTTATATGGTAAGTGTGAGAGGGTTGAGTTATATGGTAAGTGTGAGAGGGTTGAGTTACATGGTCAGTGTGAGAGGGTTGAGTTACATGGTAAGTGTGAGAGGGTTGAGTTATATGGTCAGTGTGAGAGGGTTGAGTTACATGGTAAGTGTGAGAGGGTTGAGTTACATGGTCAGTGTGAGAGGGTTGAGTTATATGGTCAGTGTGAGAAGGTTGAGTTACATGGTCAGTGTGAGAGGGTTGAGTTACATGGTCAGTGTGAGAGGGTTGAGTTACATGGTCAGTGTGAGAGGGTTGAGTTATATGGTCAGTGTGAGAGGGTTGAGTTACATGGTCAGTGTGAGAGGGTTGAGTTACATGGTCAGTGTGAGAGGGTTGAGTTATATGGTCAGTGTGAGAGGGTTGAGTTATACGGTCAGTGTGAGAGGAGTGAGTTATATGGTAAGTCTGAGAGGGTTGTATGGTCAGCGTGAGAGGGTTGTATGGTCAGTGTGAGATGGTTGAGTTATATGGTCAGTGTGAGAGGGTTGAGTTACATGGTCAGTGTGAGAGGGTTGAGTTATATGGTCAGTGTGAGAGGAGTGAGTTATATGGTCAGTCTGAGAGGGTTGTATGGTCAGCGTGAGAGGGTTGTATGGTCAGCGTGAGATGGTTGAGTTATATGGTCAGTGTGAGAGGGTTGTATGGTCAGTGTGAGAGGGTTGTATGGTCAGTGTGAGATGGTTGAGTTATATGGTCAGTGTGAGAGGGTTGAGTTATATGGTCAGTGTGAGAGGAGTGAGTTATATGGTCAGTCTGAGAGGGTTGTATGGTCAGCGTGAGAGGGTTGTATGGTCAGTGTGAGATGGTTGAGTTATATGGTCAGTGTGAGAGGGTTGAGTTATATGGTCAGTGTGAGAGGAGTGAGTTATATGGTCAGTCTGAGAGGGTTGTATGGTCAGTGTGAGATGGTTGAGTTACATGGTCAGTGTGAGAGGGTTGAGTTATATGGTCAGTGTGAGAGGAGTGAGTTATATGGTCAGTCTGAGAGGGTTGTATGGTCAGCGTGAGAGGGTTGTATGGTCAGTGTGAGATGGTTGAGTTATATGGTCAGTGTGAGAGGGTTGAGTTACATGGTCAGTGTGAGAGGGTTGAGTTAAATGGTCAGGGTGAGAGGAGTGAGTTATATGGTCAGTCTGAGAGGGTTGTATGGTCAGCGTGAGAGGGTTGTATGGTCAGTGTGAGAGGGTTGAGTTACATGGTCAGTGTGAGAGGGTTGAGTTACATGGTCAGTGTGAGAGGGTTGAGTTACATGGTCAGTGTGAGAGGGTTGAGTTATATGGTCAGCGTGACAGGGTTGAGTTACAAGGTAAGTGTGAGAGGGTTGAGTTATATAGTCAGTGTGAGTGGGTTGAGTTATATGGTCAGCGTGACAGGGTTGAGTTACAAGGTAAGTGTGAGAGGGTTGAGTTATATGGTCAGTGTGAGAGGGTTGAGTTATATGGTCAGCGTGAGAGGGTTGAGTTACACGGTCAGTGTGAGAGGGTTGAGTTACATGGTCAGTGTGAGAGGGTTGAGTTAAAAGGTCAGTGTGAGAGGGTTGAGTTATATGGTCAGCGTGAGAGGGTTGAGTTACATGGTCAGTGTGAGAGGGTTGAGTTACAAGGTCAGTGTGAGAGGGTTGAGTTACATGGTCAGTGTGAGAGGGTTGAGTTATATGGTCAGTGTGAGAGGATTGAGTTATATGGTCAGTGTGAGAGGGTTGTATGGACAGTATGAGCGGGTTGTATGGTCAGTGTGAGAGGGTTGAGTTATATGGTCAGTGTGAGAGGGTTGAGTTATATGGTCAGTGTGAGAGGGTTGTATGGTCAGTGTGAGAGGGTTGAGTTATATGGTCAGTGTGAGAGGGTTGAGTTATATGGGCCGTGTGAGAAAGTTGAGTTATATGGTCAGTGTGAGAGGGTTGAGTCACATGGTCAGTGTGAGAGGGTTGAGTCACATGGTCAGTGTGAGAGGGTTGAGTTTTATGGTCAGCGTGAGAGGGTTGAGTTACATGGTCAGTGTGAGAGGGTTGAGTTACATGGTCACTGTGAGAGGGTTGAGTTACATCACTGCGCGATAGCTGCGGAAAATGCGGAACATGTTCTCCAAAACTGCCCTCTGTACCACCATACCCGGACAGTCATATGGCCCCAGGAAGCTACCCTCGATGACAAACTCTATGGTGGAATGGAACAACTGACAGCCACAGCGCATTTCATCACAAATATAGGACTTGCTGTCTAAATCCTCTATCAAAAGATTTTGAGAACGAAGAAGAAGAAGAAAAACATGGTCAGTGTGAGAGGGTTGAGTTACATGGTCAGTGTGAGAGGGTTGAGTTATAAGGTCAGCGTGAGAGGGTTGAGTTACATGGTAAGTGTGAGAGGGTTGAGTTATATGGTCAGTGTGAGAGGGTTGAGTTATATGGTCAGCGTGAGAGGGTTGAGTTACATGGTCAGTGTGAGAGTGTTGAGTTATAAGGTCAGCGTGAGAGGGTTGAGTTACATGGTAAGTGTGAGAGGGTTGAGTTACATGGTCAGTGTGAGAGGGTTGAGTTATATGGTAAGTGTGAGAGGGTTGAGTTATATGGTAAGTGTGAGAGGGTTGAGTTACATGGTCAGTGTGAGAGGGTTGAGTTACATGGTAAGTGTGAGAGGGTTGAGTTATATGGTCAGTGTGAGAGGGTTGAGTTACATGGTAAGTGTGAGAGGGTTGAGTTACATGGTCAGTGTGAGAGGGTTGAGTTATATGGTCAGTGTGAGAGGGTTGAGTTACATGGTCAGTGTGAGAGGGTTGAGTTACATGGTCAGTGTGAGAGGGTTGAGTTATAAGGTCAGCGTGAGAGGGTTGAGTTATATGGTCAGCGTGAGAGGGTTGAGTTACATGGTCAGTGTGAGAGGGTTGAGTTACATGGTCAGTGTGAGAGGGTTGAGTTACATGGTCAGTGTGAGAGGGTTGAGTTAAATGGTCAGCGTGAGAGGGTTGAGTTACATGGTCAGTGTGATAGGGTTGAGTTACATGGTCAGTGTGAGAGGGTTGAGTTACATGGTCAGTGTGAGAGGGTTGAGTTACATGGTCAGTGTGAGAGGGTTGAGTTACATGGTCAGTGTGAGAGGGTTGAGTTACATGGTCAGTGTGAGAGGGTTGAGTTATATGGTCAGTGTGAGAGGGTTGAGTTATATGGTCAGTGTGAGAAGAGTGAGTTATATGGTCAGTCTGAGAGGGTTGTATGGTCAGCGTGAGAGGGTTGTATGGTCAGTGTGAGATGGTTGAGTTATATGGTCAGTGTGAGAGGGTTGAGTTACATGGTCAGTGTGAGAGGGTTGAGTTATATGGTCAGTGTGAGAGGAGTGAGTTATATGGTCAGTCTGAGAGGGTTGTATGGTCAGCGTGAGAGGGTTGTATGGTCAGCGTGAGATGGTTGAGTTATATGGTCAGTGTGAGAGGGTTGTATGGTCAGTGTGAGATGGTTGAGTTATATGGTCAGTGTGAGAGGGTTGAGTTATATGGTCAGTGTGAGAGGAGTGAGTTATATGGTCAGTCTAAGAGGGTTGTATGGTCAGCGTGAGAGGGTTGTATGGTCAGTGTGAGATGGTTGAGTTATATGGTCAGTGTGAGAGGGTTGAGTTATATGGTCAGTGTGAGAGGAGTGAGTTATATGGTCAGTCTGAGAGGGTTGTATGGTCAGTGTGAGATGGTTGAGTTACATGGTCAGTGTGAGAGGGTTGAGTTATATGGTCAGTGTGAGAGGAGTGAGTTATATGGTCAGTCTGAGAGGGTTGTATGGTCAGCGTGAGAGGGTTGTATGGTCAGTGTGAGATGGTTGAGTTATATGGTCAGTGTGAGAGGGTTGAGTTAAATGGTCAGTGTGAGAGGGTTGAGTTAAATGGTCAGTGTGAGAGGAGTGAGTTATATGGTCAGTCTGAGAGGGTTGTATGGTCAGCGTGAGAGGGTTGTATGGTCAGTGTGAGAGGGTTGAGTTACATGGTCAGTGTGAGAGGGTTGAATTACATGGTCAGTGTGAGAGGGTTGAGTTACATGGTCAGTGTGAGAGGGTTGAGTTACATGGTCAGTGTGAGAGGGTTGAGTTAAATGGTCAGCGTGAGAGGGTTGAGTTACATGGTCAGTGTGAGAGGGTTGAGTTACATGGTCAGTGTGAGAGGGTTGAGTTACATGGTAAGTGTGAGAGGGTTGAGTTATATGGTCAGTGTGAGAGGGTTGAGTTATATGGTCAGTGTGAGAGGGTTGAGTTATATGGTCAGTGTGAGAGGGTTGAGTTACATGGTAAGTGTGAGAGGGTTGAGTTACATGGTAAGTGTGAGAGGGTTGAGTTATATGGTCAGTGTGAGAGGGTTGAGTTATATGGTCAGTGTGAGAGGGTTGAGTTATATGGTCAGTGTGAGAGGGTTGAGTTATATGGTCAGTGTGAGAGGGTTGAGTTATATGGTCAGTGTGAGAGGGTTGAGTTATATGGTCAGTGTGAGAGGGTTGAGTTATATGGTCAGTGTGAGAGGGTTGAGTTATATGGTCAGTGTGAGAGGGTTGAGTTATATGGTCAGTGTGAGAGGGTTGAGTTATATGGTCAGTGTGAGAGGGTTGAGTTATATGGTCAGTGTGAGAGGGTTGAGTTATATGGTCAGTGTGAGAGGGTTGAGTTACATGGTCAGTGTGAGAGGGTTGAGTTACATGGTCAGCGTGAGAGGGTTGAGTTACATGGTCAGTGTGAGAGGGTTGAGTTACATGGTCAGTGTGAGAGGGTTGAGTTACATGGTCAGTGTGAGAGGGTTGAGTTACATGGTCAGTGTGAGAGGGTTGAGTTACATGGTCAGTGTGAGAGGGTTGAGTTACATGGTCAGCGTGAGAGGGTTGAGTTACATGGTCAGTGTGAGAGGGTTGAGTTACATGGTCAGTGTGAGAGGGTTGAGTTACATGGTCAGTGTGAGAGGGTTGAGTTACATGGTCAGTGTGAGAGGGTTGAGTTACATGGTCAGCGTGAGAGGGTTGAGTTACATGGTCAGCGTGAGAGGGTTGAGTTACATGGTCAGTGTTATAGGGTTGAGTTACATGGTCAGTGTGAGAGGGTTGAGTTACATGGTCAGTGTGAGAGGGTTGAGTTATATGGTCAGTGTGAGAGGGTTGAGTTACATGGTCAGTGTGAGAGGGTTGAGTTATATGGTCAGTGTGAGAGGGTTGAGTTATATGGTCAGTGTGAGAGGGTTGAGTTATATGGTCAGTGTGAGAGGGTTGAGTTATATGGTCAGTGTGAGAGGGTTGAGTTACATGGTCAGTGTGAGAGGGTTGAGTTATATGGTCAGTGTGAGAGGGTTTAGTTACATGGTCAGCGTGAGAGGGTTGAGTTACATGGTCAGTGTGAGAGGGTTGAGTTACATGGTCAGTGTGAGAGGGTTGAGTTACATGGTCAGTGTGAGAGGGTTGAGTTACATGGTCAGCGTGAGAGGGTTGAGTTACATGGTCAGTGTGAGAGGGTTGAGTTACATGGTCAGTGTGAGAGGGTTGAGTTACATGGTCAGCGTGAGAGGGTTGAGTTACATGGTCAGTGTGAGAGGGTTGAGTTACATGGTCAGCCTGAGAGGGTTGAGTTACATGGTCAGTGTGAGAGGGTTGAGTTACATGGTCAGTGTGAGAGGGTTGAGTTACATGGTCAGTGTGAGAGGGTTGAGTTACATGGTCAGTGTGAGAGGGTTGAGTTACATGGTCAGTGTGAGAGGGTTGAGTTACATGGTCAGTGTGAGAGGGTTGAGTTACATGGTCAGTGTGAGAGGGTTGAGTTACATGGTCAGCGTGAGAGGGTTGAGTTACATGGTCAGTTTGAGAGGGTTGAGTTACATGGTCAGTGTGAGAGGGTTGAGTTACATGGTCAGTGTGAGAGGGTTGAGTTACATGGTCAGTGTGAGAGGGTTGAGTTACATGGTCAGCGTGAGAGGGTTGAGTTACATGGTCAGTGTGAGAGGGTTGAGTTACATGGTCAGTGTGAGAGGGTTGAGTTACATGGTCAGTGTGAGAGGGTTGAGTTACATGGTCAGTGTGAGAGGGTTGAGTTACATGGTCAGTGTGAGAGGGTTGAGTTACATGGTCAGTGTGAGAGGGTTGAGTTACATGGTCAGTGTGAGAGGGTTGAGTTACATGGTCAGTGTGAGAGGGTTGAGTTACATGGTCAGTGTGAGAGGGTTGAGTTACATGGTCAGTGTGAGAGGGTTGAGTTAAATGGTCAGCGTGAGAGGGTTGAGTTACATGGTCAGTGTGAGAGGGTTGAGTTTTATGGTCAGTGTGAGAGGGTTGAGTTTTATGGTCAGTGTGAGAGGGTTGAGTTTTATGGTCAGTGTGAGAGGGTTGAGTTTTATGGTCAGTGTGAGAGGATTGAGTTATATGGTCAGTGTGAGAGGGTTGAGTTTTATGGTCAGTGTGAGAGGGTTGAGTTTTATGGTCAGTGTGAGAGGATTGAGTTATATGGTCAGTGTGAGAGGGTTGAGTTTTATGGTCAGTGTGAGAGGGTTGAGTTACATGGTCAGTGATAAAAATGGAAACGATGTGTTTTGTAGGGGTTGTTGGGGATACAGGGAAATATTCTTAAAGATGTATCGAGGAAAGAGTAAGCACAGCTCTCAGCTCTATGGATAGAAATAAAAACGTTATTAATTGATCCAACATTCAGGGAATGGATCGTCCCTAGAGACTAATTCACACTCTATTCTGTATAGATCATGATGACTATCAGGTTAGAATGCTGGTCCAAAAGTCTGTCACTCTATTCTGTATAGATCATGATGACTATCAGGCTAGAATGCTGGTCCAAAAGTCTGTCACTCTATTCTGTATAGATCATGATGACTATCAGGCTAGAATGCTGGTCCAAAAGTCTGTCACTCTATTCTGTATAGATCATGATGACTATCAGGCTAGAATGCTGGTCCAAAAGTCTGTCACTCTATTCTGTATAGATCATGATGACTATCAGGCTAGAATGCTGGTCCAAAAGTCTGTCACACTATTCTGTATAGATCATGATGACTATCAGGCTAGAATGCTGGTCCAAAAGTCTGTCACTCTATTCTGTATAGATTATGATGACTATCAGGCTAGAATGCTGGTCCAAAAGTCTGTCACTCTATTCTGTATAGATCATGATGACTATCAGGCTAGAATGCTGGTCCAAAAGTCTGTCACTCTATTCTGTATAGATCATGATGACTATCAGGCTAGAATGCTGGTCCAAAAGTCTGTCACTCTATTCTGTATAGATCATGATGACTATCAGGCTAGAATGCTGGTCCAAAAGTCTGTCACTCTATTCTGTATAGATCATGATGACTATCAGGCTAGAATGCTGGTCCAAAAGTCTGTCACTCTATTCTGTATAGATCATGATGACTATCAGGCTAGAATGCTGGTCCAAAAGTCTGTCACTCTATTCTGTATAGATCATGATGACTATCAGGCTAGAATGCTGGTCCAAAAGTCTGTCACTCTATTCTGTATAGATCAAGATGACGGTTAGATTAGAATGCTGGTCCAAAAGTCTGTCACTCTATTCTGTATAGATCATGATGACTATCAGGCTAGAATGCTGGTCCAAAAGTCTGTCACTCTATTCTGTATAGATCATGATGACTATCAGGCTAGAATGCTGGTCCAAAAGTATGTCACTCTATTCTGTATAGATCAAGATGACGGTTAGATTAGAATGCTGGTCCAAAAGTCTGTCACTCTATTCTGTATAGATCATGATGACTATCAGGCTAGAATACTGGTACAAAATTTCAGAGACTTAAGTATGTCAATCTATCTGGGCGTCGTCTCTTCATGAAATACATGCCAGGGGGGAGAGAGGTGGTTAGGAGGTCACTAAAGAAACTGAGAGGGGCCAGGGTGGATGCCCAGAAACGCGATTCAATTTATTTGCCAGAGAGCCAGGTTTTCTTTGACTAGGTGGACTCGCCATTGTCGTGATGATTGGAGGAAATCTACTGGGAACACAGGAAGGAAGTAGCTCAAGGGTTGACCTTTGAACTATTTCTGGAGAGGGGTTTTCAGCAACAACGACAATAATAACAACTACAACAACAACAACAACAACAACGACCAATGCTATATTTTGTATTGCGATAGTGAGAGGAAGCTTGACACAATGTTTATAATACGTTTGGGTGGAACGTGTGTTCAGTATATATGGTAGATACAAAGTTAACATAGCAATCTTACAATTTTCGTGAACGCTAATTGTTTGCTCAATGTTAACAACTGTATCTTAGTAGATTCATCAAGTTTTAAAATACCTATTCCCTAAAAAAAGAAGATATTCGCACTAAATTTAAATAGAATTTATAAAATGCGTTACGCCAGACAAGTTGTGACACGAGCAAAGTTGCCAAGGTAACATTTTAAAGCCGACGACACTAAATGATTATTATTTCTTTAACCTAGATTTCTGCCCTTTTCATTGGTCCATTAGAAATCGTCATGAACAAGTTCGTCATCAGCTATGGCGGATTAAAAAGGGGGGGGGGCTGAACGGGCTAAAGCCAGGGGCCCCAGTGATTTAAGGGCCCCCAAACATTATATATTTTATTTTACCAGTTGACAAACGTTTGCATGAATCCCTGACAATATCATACATTAAATAAATTAATAAAATCGTATCTATTAATCTGATCGCTATTCGGACCTGATAGTCTTAGTAATCGAAATACCTGATTTGATAGCTTCAATTAGAGAACATATTCAAGAATATTATTTACATATTTTAAATTACAATTTAAGTCATGATTTCCTGGTCGTATGGAAGTGTGTAGGCTTGTGGTGCAAGAGATTTAGGGATCTATTCCCAGTGGTGGAATCTTTTCTTTTTTTTTAATTTGCTTTTTACACTCACTTTCAGGATACCGGCAAACAGTTTTGTCTTCGTGTTCGGTTTTTTTCATGAATAATCTTTTTGGCCGGGAAGGCCGATCCCGTAGCACAGGCAAAGGATGAGCAATGGACTTTTTAGTTACAGTCTTATATTAGCTGCTAGCAATAATTTTATTTAAATGGACACTGGCTGGATAGGGCCCCAGTTTGAATTGCAGCCAGGGGCCCCTTGCAGTCGTAATCCGCCTCTGGTCATCAGTCAATCAGACAATTGTTGTCAGTGCAGGAGATTAAAATAAATCCTCCCCAGAAAACAGCTGGAGTTTATGTCTAACGAGGCTGGCTAACGAGGGCCCTATTTAGCTTTTCAGATCAATCCACTTTGTGAACTGCCAAATGTGAACCGTCACACAATGACCTAGTTTCAGTGGTTACGTAATACGCGACATAATTCACAACAGGATGATCCATGCAAAAAACAAATCTGATGAGTGCATTGAGCAATGTCTGGCTGATCTAAGAAATGTCTGGTAGGTCTAAGACATGTCTGTCAAAAAAGTGTACTTATTTATCTTATATACTCCACTCTTCCACTACAAAAAATATTGTTGCCTCCTATCCTTATACGTGCTTTTTAATTTAGTTTTGTATTTTTATTAGAGTCTTAATTGTTGATAGTGTATTGGTTGATAGTGTATTGGTTGATAATGTATAGGTTGATAGTGTATTGGTTGATAGTGTATTGGTTGATAGTGTATTGGTTGATAGTGTATTGGTTGATAGTGTATCGGTTGATAGTGTATCGGTTGATAGTGTATTGGTTGATAGTGTATTGGTTGATAGTGTATCGGTTGATAGTGTATTGGTTGATAGTGTATTGGTTGATAGTGTATTTGTTGATAGTGTATTGGTTGATAATGTATTGGTTGATAGTGTATGGGTTGATAGTGTATTGGTTGATAGTGTATTGGTTGATAATGTATTGGTTGATAGTGTATGGGTTGATAGTGTATTGGTTGATAGTGTATGGGTTGATAGTATATTGGTTGATAGTGTATCGGTTTCCCTGGTTTGACGAGGCAACCCCTTACACGTCCAAATTGCAGATGAGAAGAACGAGAATAGGAACTAGTGTCAGTGGCGTAGCTAGGGTAATGTGCGCCCGGGGACATGACACAAAATCTGCGCCCCTTGTTGGACAAAAAATATTTTTAAAATTATTTTTTAATGAAATTTTACGGTTTATATGGTTCATTTTCGAAGCATTTGGTATTTGAATGAAATAGAATACATAATAATATTTCTCTATGCGGTTGTAAACAATTTATTTGAAAAAAAAACTCTACTAATTATACATGACTCGAATAGACATAGTCTACAAAAAATTGATCCTCCTTGATTTGAATGGCGCAAACTCGTCAATCACGTTGTCAAAATTAATATTCTCAAGTGTTTCTCTTTCGATGCTAAGAAGTGCAAGATCACTAAGACGATCTTGTCCCATTGATCACGTAAACTAGACAAAATAAGCATTCAGTTTGCTGAAGGACCGATCACAGTTTCAGTTGAAACAGCAATTGTTAGAAGTATTTGAAGTGAAATGCGCAGATTCGGAAATACGTCATCTCCATATGAAACAATAAAACCAAGAAGATCCAAAAGAGTTTCCGGTAGAACTTCAGTCCGGTTACTGAGCAGCATTTTTCAGTCTCCGGTTTCTGTGCACAATTCGTGACCATTGACGTCAGTGTCGTAGAAAATAGCAAAATCTAAGCAATTTTAACGAAGTGTATCGACTTTTGTCTCAGCAAGAAGAGTTTTGACGTCTAGTAAAAATCCAAATTTGTTGTATAGGTTTTTAGACGTAAAAACCGTATTGATATCTCTTTTTGGAGTCTATCAATTACGCTGTTCATATCACGTGACATTTCTTCTTCTGCAGAAAGTCCTGCATCTCTTTTTAATTCTCCAGGCATCCTCCGATGTCGTCTAATCCTTCTGTCAACCTCGATTGCCAAAGTTGTGCATCTTCTTTTCCATTGTCTACCGCAACCTGGCTCAAATTACCACGAATTTTGACAATTTCTGACTCAAGCGATTCAAGATCAGATGCTGCTTCCTTGAAATTCACAGTAGGATTCTGCAACCGTTTCTGGACACAATCAATTTTCCCAAGTATGATGTTCCAGAAATGTAACAAAAATAGGAAGTTAAAGTTTAATATACCTACCAGCAAAGCTTCTGCATCACATCTGATGTCAGGCGTCATATTTGTATGTTCTAATAATTTTTCCAACAGCCCTACCAGTTCTACAAGTCCTCATAGATAGCTTTAACAGCTTCTGATCGTGCACTCAAACGTGTTTCAGACTCCCTCTTCATTGTGATTGGCACAACTCTTTTTAATTATTCCCAACGAGTTGTTGAAAGAGAGGAAAAAAAATTATGCTTTCAACTGTTCCAAAAAACATGATAGTAACTGGATCCTGTTTATCTGAGTACACTCTTGCTAAGTTTAAGCTGTGGTTGTCACAGTTGATGCACAATGTTCTGTGATTTCTGGCACATATTCACTGTATGCAGAGTCATTACAGCAGCATGGTCATAACATTGTGACCGACAGTCGGCTAAAGGTGTGCTATTAGATTCCAGTTTTTCTACGATAACTCTTTCAAGCAGGTTTGCTGCGTCTTTGGAATGTATCTGTACAAAACCTAAAAATTATTATTTGATGGTTACTTTTTTAGTTTGAAAATCCACATCTAAAAATCTGATGACTTAAGAAAACTGTTCCCGGTGTCCTAGATCGAATGTTGAGTCAAGTAAGATACCGTAGTACTTGTTCTTTTCTGATTTCACTCAACATCTGATTCCTTACAGTCGATGTAAGTAGGTGGATAAATTCATTTTGGATTTCCGGTGAAAAATAAGATACTGAACCTGGATTATCTCGGGCATGTTGTAGGTGTTTTTCTAACAGTGGATCATATTGAGCAACAAGTTTGATCACAGAGAGACAGGAAAGAGAGGCGGTGTCTGCTGTTTCATATGAAAGGAATCCAACGTGCTTTGACAAACCGATGGAAGCCCGTGAGAAGAGAGACCTTCCCTCCTCTCCCCCACTTTACTCCCTCCACATTGGGATTGGGGAAGTAAGATTTTTTTAAAAGAGTCACAGCATGCAGCAAAGGGACGCGAATTAACCATTCTGTAAGCCAGTGGTTCTCAACCTTTTGAGATTCAATAACCACTTGAAAAATGTGTGTCTTAGCTACGGACCACTACTAAAAATTGTGCTACTGCCATGCTGGAAAGTTAAATATAATTATACTGTGTATATAGCTATCTATAAGTAATATACATGTTAGTTAGTAAAACTATACTAATATGCTACGATTTGCGTGCTCCAAAAACAATATTGTAATGGATTTCTTTTGTAACGAACAAATGTCATTTATATTAGTCTCATAGTCTTCTTATCTAATTCTACTTGCTTACTATAAAAAAAAACTTTAAGTCATAAACAGTAGTTTGTATTAAAAAGACTGCCGTATTAGTTTATTTAGTACGAACGATGTTTTGTTTTTATTGTAAGCAATGCAGAAAATCCACTTTTACAAAGTTGCAAAGGGTAAACGTATTTTAAAAGCTAGCTGAGACAGTTAGGAGTACTCAAAATTTCATTAAGCCCCCTTTCTGATGCAACATATTCAAAGTGGTATCGCTGGTCAGTTCAATGATTTGGTTTAATTGCGATGTTGGCCATTTTTTTATTTGATGAGTGAATGTGTGCGGGATTAGGCCTGGACACCACGAAAAACCACTGAGCTTTAAAAATCACAAAAGTAAAATTTAAATTGGTTCTGCATTGATTGAATATGACCAGAAATCAAATTTATCAACAGTTTGTTTATTTATTTCAGAATTTTCTGGTTTCTCGGTGGTTTTGTACAATTGATCAAACATCTCAAGGGTACCTTGAAATAATCTTCTTTTCCAAAGATCAAGATTTTTCGTAAAAGCAGACACTTTGTCACTGAGAGTAATATAATGTGTCTGCTTTCCTTGCCGAGGTGAATTAAGTTTATTGAATTCTTCAAAAATGCTAGCCAATTAAGCCAGAAAAGCAACCTTTAAGCTATGGTTCAAATGATCAACAAGCTTTGAGTTTTTTCTGCAAGAAACTCTCTTACGTCATCACGTTATTCAAACAGTCTGATAACCAGCGAACTTCAGTATACATCAATAACTGTTAATTTTCAAGATTAATATTCGAACATAAGAAATCAAAAAGACAGAATTTAATAGACGAGCCTTGATAAAATTTAAAAACTATTTAGGCCAGATCTCAAATATATTTTAAGTCTGAGTTTTACTTGCTAGTCTTTCTTGATGAATCATACAGTGCGTAAATTTCATGCTTTGCTCGCGGACCACCAGGCACATCTTCGCAGACCACTAGTGCTCCGCAGACCACAGGTTGAGAACCACTGCTTTAAGTCACTCCGTTTTCTTGTCTTGGTCATTTTGGTTGCTTTTAGTGTCGTCTCCGTCTGTTCTATTAATAGAATCGCCTTTGCCTCTTACTGCTCCCCTAGTCTCACTCCCAGCAACTCACAATTTTGTTTTTTTAAACGCCATCAGCAATTCTTCATTGTGGATGTGTCATTTATTTATGAGTAGAATGGCGCCCCTTAACGCTCAATGGGGGCGCCTAAATCATGCTTGCCAACTAGTTTGTAATGAAGATATTTTCGGAGCTCCAAAATTCAATCTTACAAACGTATTTGGGATACAATAGTTGACATCAAAATAAAATTAAGTAATGAGTTTTAATACCCATTTTGGCGCCCCCTAACGTGGCGCCCGGGGACATATGTCCCCCCCCTGCCCCCTCGCTACGCCACTGATTAGTGTTTAATTTCTATTCAAGAAACTTTAAAAGGAGCAACTAAAAATATTCATATATTTAGTATTTCGATAGACAAATTTGTAAAAAACGGTACAAGGAATTATCGAAAATAGACAATATTATACGATTGTGCATAGAAACACTTGATTGAAAAGACTACTGCAGGAAACAAGCCTTAATTATTTTGAGGACCATTGTTCAGCTGGATATTGATTGTATATCCAATTATTGTGTGGCGAATGTTCCAAAAATGGTAAAACTTATTCATGCAAAATTTCTATTTAAAAAATGAATTAAGTTTCTTTATTTGAAGCAGCTTTTGCCTCAAGAAGCCATTTATGAACGATCGATGACGCTTTATGAACGAGAGAAAAGAATCACCAACATGCGTTGAAGAGAAACGTCCAAAACTAGCACTCGCTCCTTCATTAAGCTTTTGGGAATGAGAGTTTGCACCGAGTGGATGACGTAATATCTTGAAAATTTTCTGAAACAGAAGAAAATATCTATTTTAGCTGATCGTTACGATAAATGATACGACATATTAAAGTTATGCGTAATGGTGTTGGGGGTGGGGGAGGGGGTGTAAGGGTGGGGTCTGGTGTGACTGTTGATGACCAGTATGACGTTTATCACGTGATCACATTATTTTTAAGTCATTATCTCACACTCAATTAACACATCCTTTTAATCTAAAATATCACACTTTAAAGGAATCTTCAATAAAATTACAAAATACACAAACAAATCAGGGCCGGCTTTAGGCATAGGCAAACTAGGCGGCCGCCTAGGGCCTCCGATTAGTGGGGGCCTCGCACAAGACTCTAGGAAAAAAATATATACAGTCTGACCTCTCTAAGTTGAAATAAAAGGGACCCGAAAAACAAAATCGACTTACTTAGTTTTCGAGTTAGAGAAAATGGCGTAATAGGCGCAGATTAATCAAGGACAATGTTGATATTGAGAAGGGGGGATGGGGACAGACTTGCCGGCTAGAAGGCTTGACATGAAAGAGATATGGCGTCTGATGTTTCATATGAAAGGAACCCAACTTGCTTTGATATATCGATACAAGCCCGTGAAAGGAGACACCTTCCTTTCCTTTCCCCCACTTTACTCCATCCACAGTGGGATGGGGGAAGTAAGATTACTCTTTTTTTTTAAAGTCACCTTTTGCAGTCTATTTGTGAGTTTTTTAGTTTGTAACATCATAACAGCACTTCAACACAGAAATATCATTAGCGCCATACAACGCTAACGATTCAATCGGTGTGGATGGAGTTTAACGTCGTGCCCATGAAGATTTATATTTATTGTTTGTTTTATTGATGTCAAATCTGTCTTCGCTTAGGCGCGCTATTGATGATTTAATTCGATTACTAAAAGGTAAGATTTCTTTATAAAACTACAATTTTGTTAATAACTTCTAGCACTACGGGGAATGTCAAAAGAAAATTTATTATCGCCCATATCATCCTTTTCCTCTTTATACATCTGTCCATTCTCGTCTGTCCCCTCCATCAATAAGAATAAGAGTCTGTCTGAGGATGAACTCCTGACGTATCCAACGTCTTTAGAGTCACACCAAGTCCCTCCTGTTCTGTCCATCTCCTTCGTATACTTTCCTCTGATCTCATTACTGATATTAAACATCATGGGTCAATATTTTAGTAATATTTTAATTTTAATAGTTTTTTGACAGGGAGATTTGATCTGTCAAAATTTGATATATTCGTCGTTAACCTATCATAGGTTACGATAATAACTTTGTCCATTGCCGGCGTATATTAATAATTTATGTTTGAAAATGTTTTTAATTGACTGCTGGATAATAATTAACTGTTTTTAATGTTATAATTTTTGCGATTAACGAGTTCCCAAAACATGGAATGAAATGTTCGCCTTTTTGATTTACCATTATTTATTTACATGTAAATTTTTCTACTAAAATTTGTCTAGTTCACCTTCCATCGCCAATTTTTATTTACATACACAGAATTTTATTCTCTATCCAGTGAAGTGACGCAATTAGCATCCAACTATATAATAGAGTTTATTAAACTTTTAATTTTTCCAGACTATTGGAACACCCTTGTTGCTTCCTTCTTGTGAAAATGTCGAAACGCAGGGAATTGCAAATATTTTCAAGCATTGTTCCAGATACTGTTTCGTCTTCTCTTGATGTTTTACGTTTTATTTATGATCATGGTTTGAATACTGCTGTTCCAAATGTCGCTAAAGCCCTTCGTATAGCATTGACTATTCTGATTACTGTTGCATCAGGGGAAAGAAGTTTTTCCAAGTTGAAATTAATAAAAAAAAACCTATTCTTAAAATATTATATCATAAAATATTTATGTAAAATAAAAAGAAAAGAAAAACAAAATAAAAAATGACACAGGATATAGGAAAAAGGAGGAAGTATCTAAAAATACAGTGAAAACCACAACCGGAACACGATTCTGCAGTTAGGTAAAATGATGAATTTGGTTAATTCCATATGGAGCCAACGTAACAAATTGTTTATAAGTCTAGTTCTATGTGGATCCTATCATGGGCATTGCTTGCATATAAAATACCAGTTACTGCAATATCTGATATGCCGTCATGGTCAACACTGTTAAATTGTTTAGACACAGGAAATTGACCCTGTTTATTTATATTATACAGGTGTTCTCTAAACCGATCTCCAAGACGAAGACCTGTCTCACCCACGTAATTTTTATTACACCTCTTGCAAATAATTGCATAAATCACGTAGTGACTTGTGCAAGTGAATCCATCTTGTATTATGACTTTTTTAATATTGCAATTGTCAATCTAAACAGCAGACAGCATAACAATAATAAAATCTACAAAACAACAAGAATCTCCAACATTACAAACCATATCAATCTTACACATTGCACTATAGCTGAATGTACAACATTACAAACCATATCAATCGTACACATTGCACTATAGATGAATGTACAACATTACAAACCATATCAATCGTACACATTGCACTATAGCTGAATGCCCAACATTACAAACCATATCAATCGTACACATTGCACTATAGCTGAATGTACAACATTACAAACCATATCAATCGTACACATTGCACTATAGATGAATGTACAACATTACAAACCATGTTGAGCATAAGTCGAAAGTTGACAATGAATTTAAAGATAAGAAATGTTCTAGAAATGCTAAGCTGCTCACGTCATAAGATCCAAAATCAAAACATGACAGCTGAAAAATTGTTCATGTTTGATGTATAATTATTTAAACAATTTGATTTGAACTCATTTAACAAGATGTTGAAGTACAAACAATAATTTAAAATTAAATACAGAATATTTATTTTTTCTTTAATAATATAAATATCCTTACTACTGAAAAGTAAAATAATTTCTCTCCAGCCTCTCTCTTTATATATTCAATGGCATCCGTACATCCTCATGGGATGATGGCGTTTCCTCCTGCTCATATCCCTCCCTTCCCCTTTCTCCTGGCCCTTTTCTCCTCGCTCCTGACTGTAAGGGTAGCTTCCGCGACTTGAATGCCCTCGCGCACTTTTGCCCGCCAGGAAGTGCGCTCCACAGCAATGTTCTCCCCCGTTTTATGGTCAATCTGCGCCAGAGTCATGTCTTTCTTGCAGACATCCTTGAAGCGCAAGCAGGCGCGTCCTCTCTTCCGCATACCAGTTGCCAGCTCGCCGTAAAGCAAGGCTCATGGAATGCGCTCCGGGCTCATCCTGCGGACATGTCCCAACCACCGCAGGCGCCTCTCACTCAGGATTGAATGCAAGCTCAGCATATGACTCCGTCTGAATACCTCGACATTCGTGATCTTATCCAGCCACTTGATGTGCAGAATCATGCGCAAGCATCGTAAGTGGAAGCTGTTCAGTTGCTTTGTTTGTTTGGCATAGGTCGTCCAGCACTCGCTGCCATAGAGGAGTGTGCTGAGCACGCAGGCCTGGTACACAGTGATTTTCGTCCTATCAGTAAGCTGTGCATTGTTCCACACTCTTTGATTCAGCCTAGCCATTACTGATGCAGCCTTGCCAATTCTGGTTTCAATTTCCTTTTCCAGGGAGAGTGTGCTTGTGATGTTACTGCCAAGGTTGGTAAAATCCTCGACGATATCCAAGGTTTTTCCCTCAAAGGAAATTGCTGTGAAGCAGTCTGTTCCTTGTCTCATAAAGTTGGTCTTTTTGAGGCTTATCGTTAGACCAAAATCCTTGCATGCCTCTGAGAACTTATTGACCAAAAGTTGGAGACCTATCTCTGAATGTGAGGTAAGTGCTGCGTCATCCGCGAAGAGCAACTCTCTAATTAAAACAGTTTCCACTTTTCTCTTCTCTTTATATAAACATATGTAACATATATTATGTTGGACTGATGATGTAACATATATTATGTTGGACTGATGATGTAACATATATTATGTTGGACTGATGAAGTTTATGACTTCACTTTTCTTATGTCCCTTTGATCAATTCACAGATTTTATTTGACATTGTTCTACTTAGTCTTTCTTGCTTTTCCTCAAACAAACACGAAATGCAAAAAATGCAGACATCATTGTTCTAAACATTCACCACACCTCAGACATCATTGTTCTAAACATTCACCACATCATAGACATCATTGCTCTAAACATTCACCACACCTCAGTCATCATTGTTCTAAACATTCACCACATGATAGACATCATTGCTCTAAACATTCACCACACCTCAGTCATCATTGTTCTAAACATTCACCACACCTCAGACATCATTGTTCTAAACATTCACCACACCATAGACATCATTGTTCTAAACATTCACCACATCATAGACATCATTGTTCTAAACATTCACTACACCTCAGACATCATTGCTCTAAACATTCACCACACCTCAGACATCATTGTTCTAAACATTCACCACACCTCAGACATCATTGTTCTAAACATTCACCGCATCATATACATCATTGTCCTGAAAAATCACCAAATCTTAGAATGCATGGTTTAATCTAATAATCACTCAACAACCCAGATCTAATAATCACTCAACAAGCCAGATCTAATAATCACTCAACAACCCAGATCTAATAATCACTCAACAAGCCAGATCTAATAATCACTCAACAACCCAGATCTAATAATCACTCAACAAGCCAGATCTAATAATCACTCAACAACCCAGATCTAATAATCACTCAACAACCCAGATCTAATAATCACTCAACAACCCAGATCTAATAATCACTCAACAAGCCAGATCTAATAATCACTCAACAACCCAGATCTAATAATCACTCAACAAGCCAGATCTAATAATCACTCAACAACCCAGATCTAATAATCACTCAACAACCCAGATCTAATAATCACTCAACAAGCCAGATCTAATAATCACTCAACAACCCAGATCTAATAATCACTCAACAACCCAGATCTAATAATCACTCAACAAGCCAGATCTAATAATCACTCAACAACCCAGATCTAATAATCACTCAACAACCCAGATCTAATAATCACTCAACAACCCAGATCTAATAATCACTCAACAACCCAGATCTAATAATCACTCAACAACCCAGATCTAATAATCACTCAACAACCCAGATCAAATAATCACTCAACAACCCAGATCTAATAATCACTCAACAAGCCAGATCTAATAATCACTCAACAACCCAGATCTAATAATCACTCAACAAGCCAGATCTAATAATCACTCAACAACCCAGATCTAATAATCACTCAACAACCCAGATCTAATAATCACTCAACAAGCCAGATCTAATAATCACTCAACAACCCAGATCTAATAATCACTCAACAACCCAGATCTAATAATCACTCAACAAGCCCAGATCTAATAATCACTCAACAACCCAGATCTAATAATCACTCAACAACCCAGATCTAATAATCACTCAACAACCCAGATCTAATAATCACTCAACAACCCAGATCTAATAATCACTCAACAACCCATATCTAATAATCACTCAACAACCCATATCTAATAATCACTCAACAACCCAGATCTAATAATCACTCAACAACCCAGATCTAATAATCACTCAACAACCCAGATCTAATAATCACTCAACAACCCAGATCTAATAATCACTCAACAACCCAGATCTAATAATCACTCAACCCATTCTAGTCATGACAAA
This sequence comes from Ampullaceana balthica, assembly GCA_944989445.1. Lineage (NCBI taxonomy): Eukaryota > Metazoa > Mollusca > Gastropoda > Lymnaeidae > Ampullaceana > Ampullaceana balthica. The sequence continues at coordinate 123,378 of CALYLW010000094.1, read as the reverse complement.
TTAAAAGGTGGGTTTGGCTACATCTTGTCGGCAAAACTAACGACTGATGGCAAAACTAACGACTGATGGCAAAACTAACGACTGATGGCAAAACTAACGACTGATGGCAAAACTAACGACTGATGGCAAAACTAACGACTGATGGCAAAACTAACGACTGATGGCAAAACTAACGACTGATGGCAAAACTAACGACTGATGGCAAAACTAACGACTGATGGCAAAACTAACGACTGATGGCAAAACTAACGACTGATGGCAAAACTAACGACTGATGGCAAAACTAACGAATGACCGACGGCAAAGTTACCAGGAGATTCCATAGTATCGAACATTGGTGACTGAATACCATCGTCTGAATGTTGGCCGAGGCGTGGACTTGTTGAATAATATACGGTATCGATATCACACGAAGATTAATATTGTTCAATATTGTATAAAAGCCCCAGTATCGATGTAAGACAAGACTTGATCTCGTTGAATATTGTATGACTTTACAGTATCGATGCCCGCTTCTGAATGGCATTATGGAATATTGTCAGATACCACGGTATCGAAGTCAGCCAAGACTGGGTATTGTAAAATATGGTTTGATATCCCTTTATTAATATTAGGTGAGGCATGGACTTGTTGAAAATGATTTATTATCACGATATCGAAGCCAGCTGTGTTATTTTCTTTTTGAATAGTGTAGAATATGACGATAACAATGTGAGCGGAGGCAGGACTATGTTGAGTTGGTGTGATATCGTGGTATCGAACAGATTCAGGTTTAGCTAATCAGCCATTCTGGTCAGCTGGGATAACACCTGGTTTAGCTAATCAGCCATTCTGGTCAGCTGGGAGAACACCAGATTCGAGTATTTCCTGAGCAGACGGTATCGCCCTTACTTCTTCCCCCGCAATGACACACAACACTGACGAACGACCTGGGCAAACAGAGGCGGACAATCTCTATGTTACATGACCTCATTGTGTCCACATCGCCCAGACCTGGGGACTAAAACTGCTGTAGCATTGTTTGGTATGTCTAAAGTAAGAGGCGGGCCTAAAGTAAAGACATTGGAGGGGGTGAATTCACTATGGCTAATAAATACATTCTTTTTAAATGAAATTTTCAAAACAAACTTTTTTCTTTTGCATAAAAACGAGGGGGAATAGTGTTAAAAATATTGATTACTTAGCAATCTAACCCAATATTTGTATGTAAACGTGTTCTACGCTACTCCGGATAACGTTGTTTTAAATATATCAAATAAAGGCTTTGCTAAAAAAATTATTTTAAAAAAATGAATACATCAAAGTATCGTTTGTATTGTAGGGCCCTAAATGTCGAAATAATGAAACGTACCAGAAATCATAGAGTCAACATATTTAAAAATAAAAGACAAAGCATGTGGTTTTGTGTCGCATACGTTCCTACATACGTTCCTACATGCGTTCCTACATACGTTCCTACATACGTTCCTACATACGTTCCTACATACGTTCCTACATACGTTCCTACATGGATTAATGGATCACGAAAAAAATTGCCACATGTATACATCATGATCCGAATTGAAATATAGAAAGGTTGTAACGCCATGTACTTATTGGTGGCGTGGTCTAAGAAATGTACTGACACATATATGTGAATTGTAAGAATAACTGGAAACTCGGCTTTGTGTGTTGTTGATATTGTAAGAATAACTCTAAACTAGACTTTGTGTGTTGTTGATATTGTAAGAATAACTGTAAACTAGACTTTGTGTGTTGTTGATATTGTAAGAATAACTCTAAACTAGACTTTGTGTGTTGTTGATATTGTAAGAATAACTGTAAACTAGACTTTGTGTGTTGTTGATATTGTAAGAATAACTCTAAACTAGACTTTGTGTGTTGTTGATATTGTAAGAATAACTCTAAACTAGACTTTGTGTGTTGTTGATATTGTAAGAATAACTCTAAACTAGACTTTGTGTGTTGTTGATATTGTAAGAATAACTCTAAACTAGACTTTGTGTGTTGTTGATATTGTAAGAATAACTCTAAACTAGACTTTGTGTGTTGTTGATATTGTAAGAATAACTCTAAACTAGACTTTGTGTGTTGTTGATATTGTAAGAATAACTCTAAACTAGACTTTGTGTGTTGTTGATATTGTAAGAATAACTCTAAACTAGACTTTGTGTGTTGTTGATATTGTAAGAATAACTCTAAACTAGACTTTGTGTGTTGTTGATATTGTAACAATAACTCTAAACTAGACTTTGTGTGTTGTTGATATTTAGCCATATGTGGAAGATAACTTCGTGACTCCGACTTGACAGGGATAGAACGTAAAAAGTAAGAGAAGCCATATTAGGATCTCACAGCAATATGGATCTCACAGCAATAGGGATCTCACAGCAATAGGGATCTCACAGCAATAGGGATCTCACAGCAATAGGGATCTCACAGCAATAGTGATCTTACAGCAATAGGGATCTCATGAGGAATGGGACCCAAAATATAATATTTTTCCATTAATATGAATACTAAAAGGATTTGTTCCCACTAGGAATCAGATTTCGCTAGCAAACGGGATCACCCTGGAAAGCGATAAAAAACAATAAAAGGATCATATTGGGGTACATGATATCCTAAAAGTGTAGAAAAAAAATGGTTTCACGAATAATTTAATAATTTTTTTCTGGAAATGGTAAAAAAAAATAATTAAAATCCTTAATTAATTAGTTTTATATCTAAGACGTTGTATGTGTAATTACAAAAGACATTTAGGAAAATACCTACAATTTAGGATCGCTTAGTGGTATTTAGGGTCTATAATATTTTGTCCTACTCCCCCACCCGCCGTTAGCTGTGTGTAGTTGTTTTAGCTGTTTGTAGTTGTTTGTAGCTGTTTGTAGCTGTTTGTAGCTGTTTGTAGTTGTTTGTAGCTGTTTGTAGTTGTTTGTAGCTGTTTGTAGTTGTTTGTAGCTGTTTTCATTTGTGATGTTTAGTCATACTTAGCAATTTAATCAATGCCTTTAGGTTTTGTTTTGTTTTTGTTTTCTTGTTTTGTTTTTTTGTTTTTTTAAATTTCTGCAGTATATCATTGAGTGCGCATATCTGGGACGATAGTTAACACACGGAATTTTGTTTCGTATCTTTGTCCCCCCACCCCCCACGTCTTTATAACTGTGTGTCTACTAAAATTGTGATGTCTTGGAATTTTCCAATTTCCCCCACACAAACTCACCCACACAAGCACAATAACAAACATGCACACGCACATAAGCAGGGCCGGACTTAACCTTTGAACCACACCGTGCAAAAGTGAAAAATTGCGCCCCTTTGTAATTACAATTTAGTTATTATTAAAAGGATTCTTTTTTGTATTTTTCATAAGAAAATAATTGTAAAAAATAATCATTTTAACACAGTAATTTACACAAATATTTGTAATTACATTTTGCTAAAAATGCGCCTTTAAAAAAAATTTACACCAGTTTATACTCAGATATTTTTTAATGAACTTTTAGTTCAGAGACTTCTCCAATTAATTTAGATATATTTCATCTGTTACTGAGTGCATACTCAACTACCAATATAGCGACGTTTGACAATCTTATTTCAGATGGTTCCAAAATATTTCTTAATTATTTTTAGTTTGGTAAAATTACTTTCCCCCGGATCGAAAGTGACTAAAATGTCTAAAGCACCGCTCAAGTTTGGAGCATATTTCATTTTTGCTATGAATTTCAAAACTTCCAAAGGTTCTAAATATTTTTGTTTTTAACAGAAAATACACCCCTGATATTTCATTAGAAACATTATATACACTGATTCTCCATCTCTTAAAACGCTTTCCAATTCTTCGCACTTTGCCTAAATCGCAGAAGGACTTAAAAATTTATTTCATATTTATGATATAAAGAAAAAGCAACTGTTGTTATGTTGCTACTGATTTTAAAAAAAACTTAATTGCAGTGTCAACAAGTTGGTAAAAGAATTCAAATTAGTATCTTTCCTGTGGATACATTGTGGGCTCGACCTGATTTCATCAAATTGACTTTTTCTCCGACGAACTCGATGTCCTGGTATGGAGTCAAATTTTTTATCTGCATTCATTTCGGATGACATTTGCCAACACCAACAAGGATGCAATTTGCCAGCTCCAACAAGGATGGCATTAAAGTGATTTTCTGAGCTCAGATTCTTTATTTTAAATATTTTATCAGAACTTCTCAAAATTGCCAATGCAATATCATAATTTTTGCCCTGCTTGAGTTTATATGTTTACTCCCGTTATTTGGCAGCTGCATGCTCAGAGGGGGTCTATGGAGTAAGTCATGAGGGGATTGACATCATGAGCTACCGCACTGGGTGACACCAACCCTAGTGACGCCTCTGATCATGTTCATATACACATTTTTGCTATCCCTAAATGCAAAACAGCTAACGCATAGTTTTGTCGATCAAAAATACCCGTAGAAACCAGCGTTCAATGATGGGTGTACGCAGTCTACAATCTTTGAGAAATATCATCTATTGATAGCGAAGTTTTAAACGAACACTCAATTCAAGACATGACTTACTAGTATCACCTCAATTCAAGACATGACTTACTAGTATCACCTCAATTCAAGACATGACTTACTAGTATCACCTCAATTCAAGACATGACTTACTAGTATCACCTCAATTCAAGACATGACTTACTAGTATCACCTCAATTCAAGACATGACTTACTAGTATCACCTCAATTCAAGACATGACTTACTAGTATCACCTCAATTCAAGACATGACTTACTAGTATCACCTCAATTCAAGACATGACTTTGACTATAAAATGTTTTTTTGTGTAGTTTTATGATTTTTTAGGATGTGTACGATATGCTGCCAATCTCAGTAACCATCGTTTGCTAACAAACATGTACCCGGTGCAAAATTTAAGTAGAGCAAAAAAGGAAGAACAAAATAACATCTCGTTATGAAACTCATTACGGCTTGGGTTAAAATCGATTTCTTCGCTTTATAAAATAAAATAGTTATGAATCGTCTATTTTTCAAATGGAGAAGAAGGGGTGGCCTCTACGGGGCTGGGCGGACGAGTAGGGTCACGGACCTGACCGCGACCCAAAACCGACATTTCCTAGCAAGCAATGCCGAAGTCCTATATGTTAGGTGTAAGGTGCTTGTCATATATGATTACAGTCGCTGCACCTATCTTAGGCTAAGCATCTAGATGCAATGCCGATGATGAAAACTAAAGTATCCGTTGAGGGTCGGGTTACTCCGAAGCGACCGTTTCGTCCCCATCGTTTTACTAGCAACGCCATTGAGCGATGCCGGTTTAGGGCCAGGAGCGCCAGTACGGATTAGCAAAAGGAACCTCTAAGAACGCAGTGGAGGCCAGCTCTGATGAAACCTGCCAGTGAGGGTCATAGCCTAGGTATGTCTTTGATGATCCCCCGCATTGCGCCGGTCCTAACCATTGAGACTCGTGTGCTCTGCCGGGGTTGCGCCAAAGTGGTAGCGGACTGATATAGGGAATTCCACCCCTCCTTGTGAGGCCAATTTAGTGGGAGGCATTTAAGACTTTCTGTACTGGATACCCAGGTAGCCGCTTCATAACAGTAGCCAGATGTTAGTAAATTTGGGCATGAGTAGCCAGATGTCATTGAATTTGGGCATGAGTAGCCAGATGTCATTGAATTTGGGCATGAGTAGCCAGATGTCAGTGAATTTGGGCATGAGTAGCCAGATGTCATTGAATTTGGGCATGAGTAGCCAGATGTCATTGAATTTGGGCATGAGTAGCCAGATGTCATTGAATTTGGGCATGAGTAGCCAGATGTCATTGAATTTGGGCATGAGTAGCCAGATGTCATTGAATTTGGGCATGAGTAGCCAGATGTCAGTGAATTTGGGCATGAGTAGCCAGATGTCAGTGAATTTGGGCATGAGTAGCCAGATGTCAGTGAATTTGGGCATGAGTAGCCAGATGTCATTGAATTTGGGCATGAGTAGCCAGATGTCATTGAATTTGGGCATGAGTAGCCAGATGTCATTGAATTTGGGCATGAGTAGCCAGATGTCATTGAATTTGGGCATGAGTAGCCAGATGTCAGTGAATTTGGGCATGAGTAGCCAGATGTCATTGAATTTGGGCATGAGTAGCCAGATGTCAGTGAATTTGGGCATGAGTAGCCAGATGTCAGTGAATTTGGGCATGAGTAGCCAGATGTCAGTGAATTTGGGCATGAGTAGCCAGATGTCAGTGAATTTGGGCATGAGTAGCCAGATGTCATTGAATTTGGGCATGAGTAGCCAGATGTCATTGAATTTGGGCATGAGTAGCCAGATGTCAGTGAATTTGGGCATGAGTAGCCAGATGTCAGTGAATTTGGGCATGAGTAGCCAGATGTCATTGAATTTGGGCATGAGTAGCCAGATGTCATTGAATTTGGGCATGAGTAGCCAGATGTCATTGAATTTGGGCATGAGTAGCCAGATGTCATTGAATTTGGGCATGAGTAGCCAGATGTCATTGAATTTGGGCATGAGTAGCCAGATGTCAGTGAATTTGGGCATGAGTAGCCAGATGTCAGTGAATTTGGGCATGAGTAGCCAGATGTCAGCGAATTTAGGCATGAGTAGCCAGATGTCATTGAATTTGGACATGAGTAGCCAGATTTCAGTGAATTTGGGCATGAGTAACCAGATGTCAGCGAATTTGGGCATGAGTAGCCAGATGTCATTGAATTTGGGCATGAGTAGCCAGATGTCATTGAATTTGGGCATGAGTAGCCAGATATCAGTGAATTTGGGCATGAGTAGCCAGATGTCAGTGAATTTGGGCATGTGTAGCCAGATGTCATTGAATTTGGGCATGAGTAGCCAGATGTCATTGAATTTGGGCATGTGTAGCCAGATGTCAGAGAATTTGGGCATGAGTAGCCAGATGTCAGTGAATGTGGGCATGTGTAGCCAGATGTCAGTGAATTTGGGCATGTGTAGCCAGATGTCAGTGAATTTGGGCATGTGTAGCCAGATGTCAGTGAATTTGGGCATGTGTAGCCAGATGTCAGTGAATTTGGGCATGTGTAGCCAGATGTCAGTGAATTTGGGCATGAGTAGCCAGATGTCATTGAATTTGGGCATGAGTAGCCAGATGTCAGTGAATTTGGGCATGAGTAGCCAGATGTCATTGAATTTGGGCATGAGTAGCCAGATGTCATTGAATTTGGGCATGTGTAGCCAGATGTCATTGAATTTGGGCATGAGTAGCCAGATGTCAGTGAATTTGGGCATGAGTAGCCAGATATCATTGAATTTGGGCATGAGTAGCCAGATGTCAGTGAATTTGGGCATGAGTAGCCAGATGTCATTGAATTTGGGCATGAGTAGCCAGATGTCATTGAATTTGGGCATGAGTAGCCAGATGTCATTGAATTTGGGCATGTGTAGCGAGATGTCAGTGAATTTGGGCATGTGTAGCCAGATGTCATTGAATTTGGGCACGAGTAGCCAGATGTCAGTGAATTTGGGCATGAGTAGCCAGATGTCAGTGAATTTGGGCATGATTAGCCAGATGTCATTGAATTTGGGCATGAGTAGCCAGATGTCAGTGAATTTGGGCATGAGTAGCCAGATGTCAGTGAATTTGGGCACGAGTAGCCAGATGTCATTGAATTTGGGCATGAGTAGCCAGATGTCATTGAATTTGGGCATGAGTAGCCAGATGTCATTGAATTTGGGCATGAGTAGCCAGATGTCATTGAATTTGGGCATGAGTAGCCAGATGTCATTGAATTTGGGCATGAGTAGCCAGATGTCATTGAATTTGGGCATGAGTAGCCAGATGTCAGTGAATTTGGGCATGAGTAGCCAGATGTCATTGAATTTGGGCATGAGTAGCCAGATGTCATTGAATTTGGGCATGCGTAGCCAGATGTCATTGAATTTGGGCATGAGTAGCCAGATGTCAGTGACTTTGGGCATGAGTAGCCAGATGTCAGTGAATTTGGGCATGAGTAGCCAGATGTCAGTGAATTTGGGCATAAGTAGCCAGATGTCAGTGAATTTGGGCATGAGTAGCCAGATGTCATTGAATTTGGGCATGAGTAGCCAGATGTCAGTGAATTTGGGCATGAGTAGCCAGATGTCATTGAATTTGGGCATGAGTAGCCAGATGTCAGTGAATTTGGGCATGAGTAGCCAGATGTCAGTGAATTTGGGCATGAGTAGCCAGATGTCATTGAATTTGGGCATGAGTAGCCAGATGTCATTGAATTTGGGCATGAGTAGCCAGATTCATTGAATTTGGGCATGAGTAGCCAGATGTCAGTGAATTTGGGCATGAGTAGCCAGATGTCAGCGAATTTGGGCATGAGTAGCCAGATGTCAGTGAATTTGGGCATGAGTAGCCAGATGTCAGTGAATTTAGGGCATGAGTAGCCAGATGTCATTGAATTTGGGCATGAGTAGCCAGATTTCAGTGAATTTGGGCATGAGTAACCAGATGTCAGCGAATTTGGGCATGAGTAGCCAGATGTCATTGAATTTGGGCATGAGTAGCCAGATGTCATTGAATTTGGGCATGAGTAGCCAGATATCAGTGAATTTGGGCATGAGTAGCCAGATGTCAGTGAATTTGGGCATGTGTAGCCAGATGTCATTGAATTTGGGCATGAGTAGCCAGATGTCATTGAATTTGGGCATGTGTAGCCAGATGTCAGAGAATTTGGGCATGAGTAGCCAGATGTCAGTGAATGTGGGCATGTGTAGCCAGATGTCAGTGAATTTGGGCATGTGTAGCCAGATGTCAGTGAATTTGGGCATGTGTAGCCAGATGTCAGTGAATTTGGGCATGTGTAGCCAGATGTCAGTGAATTTGGGCATGTGTAGCCAGATGTCAGTGAATTTGGGCATGAGTAGCCAGATGTCATTGAATTTGGGCATGAGTAGCCAGATGTCAGTGAATTTGGGCATGAGTAGCCAGATGTCATTGAATTTGGGCATGAGTAGCCAGATGTCATTGAATTTGGGCATGTGTAGCCAGATGTCATTGAATTTGGGCATGAGTAGCCAGATGTCAGTGAATTTGGGCATGAGTAGCCAGATATCATTGAATTTGGGCATGAGTAGCCAGATGTCAGTGAATTTGGGCATGAGTAGCCAGATGTCATTGAATTTGGGCATGAGTAGCCAGATGTCATTGAATTTGGGCATGAGTAGCCAGATGTCATTGAATTTGGGCATGTGTAGCGAGATGTCAGTGAATTTGGGCATGTGTAGCCAGATGTCATTGAATTTGGGCACGAGTAGCCAGATGTCAGTGAATTTGGGCATGAGTAGCCAGATGTCAGTGAATTTGGGCATGATTAGCCAGATGTCATTGAATTTGGGCATGAGTAGCCAGATGTCAGTGAATTTGGGCATGAGTAGCCAGATGTCAGTGAATTTGGGCACGAGTAGCCAGATGTCATTGAATTTGTGCATGAGTAGCCAGATGTCATTGAATTTGGGCATGAGTAGCCAGATGTCATTGAATTTGGGCATGAGTAGCCAGATGTCATTGAATTTGGGCATGAGTAGCCAGATGTCATTGAATTTGGGCATGAGTAGCCAGATGTCAGTGAATTTGGGCATGAGTAGCCAGATGTCATTGAATTTGGGCATGAGTAGCCAGATGTCATTGAATTTGGGCATGCGTAGCCAGATGTCATTGAATTTGGGCATGAGTAGCCAGATGTCAGTGACTTTGGGCATGAGTAGCCAGATGTCAGTGAATTTGGGCATGAGTAGCCAGATGTCAGTGAATTTGGGCATAAGTAGCCAGATGTCAGTGAATTTGGGCATGAGTAGCCAGATGTCATTGAATTTGGGCATGAGTAGCCAGATGTCAGTGAATTTGGGCATGAGTAGCCAGATGTCAGTGAATTTGGGCATGAGTAGCCAGATGTCATTGAATTTGGGCATGAGTAGCCAGATGTCATTGAATTTGGGCATGAGTAGCCAGATGTCATTGAATTTGGGCATGAGTAGCCAGATGTCAGTGAATTTGGGCATGAGTAGCCAGATGTCAGCGAATTTGGGCATGAGTAGCCAGATGTCATTGAATTTGGGCATGAGTAGCCAGATGTCATTGAATTTGGGCATGTGTAGCCAGATGTCATTGAATTTGGGCATGAGTAGCCAGATGTCAGTGAATTTGGGCATGAGTAGCCAGATGTCTTGAATTTGGAGAGTCTTAGACTCCCTGGGAATGTAAAGTTCACCATCAGACCACATCTGGGGAGACAATTCAGCATAAAGTTTGTCTTCATTTGTCTTTCCCTTCTTTATTTAGTTGATGCTTAAGAGCTTGTGTGTGGGTTGATTTTAAAATCGATGGTTTCAAATGAGAAGAGGAGAGTGATTGAGTGATTGAGTTTGTGATGGTTTCAAGGGAGAAGAGTGATTGAGTGCTTGAATGATTGAGTGATTGAGTAATTGAGTGATTTAGTTTCCTTCTACATGTGTGACAAAGTGATAGGAAAGTGGAACTTTGGGGGAGAAGGGCAAGAAATTAAAGTCTTTAATAAAAAAAAACCTGTAAAAAACAAAATTTTGTCTATAATTTCTTTATTCACGAGACATAACTAAAAGTATGTTTATTATAAGATGCATAGCACGACACACCAAAATTTCCAAAATTTTATTATGTCTCATGTATAAATGATTTATAGTAATAAAAACTATTACAGACTGCCTGCTAAATTTCAGCTAGATTTGATCACGGGAAAAGGGTTATATAAACATGTTTAATGTAATGCGCGCCAAGCGACATATTAGCATAACATTTACAGATCGGGAATATATTTTTTTTTAAATATCGTCAATATAATACGCACCGCACCGCGCGACAGTAAAATATTAAAAAGGTTGTTCCATATAATACGCACCGCGACACTCTGGCACAAAAATTAACGGGCTACATGGAGATTAATAGAGATAGTCTAAAAATTCATCAATTAAATCACATTACATTAGTACATTCGATCAATCTGAAATTTTGATATATCATATATCACGGGTCTGCCTGCAAAATTTCAGCTCGCTGACATACGAGGACGTTGGTTAAAAATCGATCCAAAGATTTTTCGGCAAACAAGCAAGGCATCAAGCAATCAAGCAGACGCCATGAGTTAATATAAAGGATTTTAAAAAGGCATTTTGAAATCTGTTTTATTCGAAGAAACATAATTTTGAAAATATTCTGAGCAATAGTATGACTTTTACTCACTGGGTTTAAAACCTTGTAAATCTAAGAAAGTTCTGAAATGTTCCTGGGTGAAAAATATAAACTTCTAACGGGAATTACTTGGATTGGTGTTGAATAAATGTCTAACGTTCCTCCTAGCTCTCCATCGACTAGTGTTTCTCTCATCCAAGCTGTCTTTCTATCGGTTATCTTATTTGTCTTCCAAATAGTCCTATATGTTCTTCTAACTTATAATGGTCCTCCTATTGTCTTTCTAGTTGTCCTTTCAGTTAAGTCCAACTAGTTACAGTATTTGAAAAAACTGACAAATTAATGTCTTCGTTTCAAATCCTAGTAATTTCCCCCCTCCCCCCTTTTCAGTGCCCCAATCCTCATCAACAGACCCCCCGCCCCACCCCACTTAGTCTTCATCAAAACTTTATGCACAAAATAATTGAAGAGCAGGCCACCCTGCCTTACGACCAAACCACTGGGATTAGATTAAGATAAAGAATATCTCTACGTGCGTCTACACCATCCGGGTCCAAGGGGCCGTAAGCTTGCACGGAACAGCGGGAGTAAACTGACCAGGAACCAAGGGACGAAAGCATGTCGGTCACCGTGGAGAGGTACCGTCCCTTGGACAAAATGATGTGGTATGTATGAGCCAGTGTAAGCCAGGGCAACACTTCTTGCCCTGGAATCAGAGCGATGGAGGATTAGCTCACGAAGAGATGCACGTGATAAGGGAACGAAGTGACAGGAAGGTCACGGACATTCGTGACAAATGCTGAGAACTACAAAGGCCGGCAATTGATCGAATGTTTACGTCGGCTGATCAACGCAAAGCCATTGAATAATTAATACTTTCAATTACAGATTTTTATTAGTAGGGCTTACACGTTAAAAGAATAATGGCCAAGTAGCTAAGGTTATCTAGCATTTCTTATACTGTATATTGAATCTCATCGACTTACTGTGTCAGAACTATTATATAAGTACGAATCTTTTTTTCTTCAAATATTGAAGACATTTATGGAGTATGAAATTTGTTTTTGCAGATAAAATTTATTATTAAAAAATGATTTAGCAAAATATATTTTAAAATTTAATTTTAAAAAATTTCGATTTCGAAATAACAAAGAAAATGTAACGTTAACCGCTTTCATCTGGTGAACCACGGACTCAAGGGTATGGTCAAACATTGTTTGCCCAAATCCCAGTATACATTTACATATCTGTGAAATGTGCTGACCAAAGCTTCTCAATGATGGGGCAAAGATTACATTTGGAAATTTATGAAACAACTGTTGTTGGTGTTGGTACCATGATTTAACCAGTTTTGTTGATATTGAATCCCCATGTCAATGAAGTTATTTAAAAATCAAGCAAAACTTTAATAAGCTTTATAAAAAGAAACTTTTACAGATATAATAAAAATATAAAACTAAAATGCTGCCTCACTTTGGTGAGACCTGTACTAGAATATGCATCTTCTGTAAGGGACCCATCCACCAAAGAAAGCATTGATAAACTAGAACAAATTCAAAAAAGAGCTTCCAGATTCATTACTGGAGAATATTCGAAACTGACTAGAATAACACCATTAGTTAAATAATTAAACCTTGAAACACTAGAGGATAGAAGAACCAAGAGCAAAGTAGAAATCATACATAAAGCAATTAATTCTAAATTAGAAATACAACACAAAGATAACTTAATACAACCCTCAGATAGACATAAGTATAAAAACACCGTCCTTATTCCGTATGCAAGAACAAACACATACAAGTTTTCCTTCTTCCCGTCCGGAATTCGGGCGTAGAATGGGTTGCCTGAAGAATCCAGGAAAACCAACACTTTATCAACATTTAAAACTCTGATAAGAATTGAGGACTAGACACAAACCATAGGACGCAATAATCTTCTCTATAGAAGGAACGTCTGCAACAGATAAGATAAGATAAGAAAAGAAATGATATCTGTAACCAGTTCAAACCATTTTTGATTATATTTGTAACCAGATCTAACTAGTTTCGCTCTAAAGAAGAAACAAGAATAGCTAAGGAATCGAAATCGAAATACATTTTTTTATTAGGTGTTGTACGGAGTGAGTGGAGGTTGATTATAATGTCATTTACTGGTTTATTTAGAAAACAAGTGTGTACAATATGTCAACTACTGTACATTATTTCCTTTGTTGTAGGTCAGGTCATCTGCTGTACATTATGTCATCTATTGCACATAATGTCATCTGCTGTACATTATGTCATCTGCTGTACATTGTGTCATCTGCTGTACATTATGTCATCTGTTGCACATTATGTCATCTGTTGCACATTATGTCATCTGTTGCACATTATGTCATCTGTTGTACATTATGTCATCTGTTGCACATTATGTCATCTGTTGCACATTATGTCATCTGTTGCACATTATGTCATCTGTTGCACATTATGTCATATGTTGCACATTATGTCATCTGTTGCACATTAAGTCATCTGTTGTACATTATGTCATCTGTTGTACATTATGTCATCCGTTGTACATTATGTCATCCGTTGTACATTATGTCATCAATTGTGCATTATGTCATCTGCTTTACATTCTGTATTTTGTACATTATGTATGTTGTACATTATGTATGTTGTACATTCTGTATGATGTACATTCTGTATGTGGTACATTCTGGCTGCCGTGCAATATTTGTGCTGTGCCATGTGCACTCTTATGTACACTCAGTATTCTGTTTGGGAATCTGCATGCTTTAAAGAGAAAAAGATATCCATTGAATACATTCCTAGCAGGGTGCCAATAATTTACATCGCAAAGAGCAAAGGGTGATCACCTCGTCCAAAGGGTGATCACCTCGTCCACTCCAGGCGCCCTTAAGCTCTCATTCGTGAATTAGACATAGCCCCCCTCCCCCAATCGGCTGCACCATTAACATACCCGTCCTTCGAACCTAAGCTGTGATACATTTCTTTAAAAGAGACGTGCCTGCTACATTAGAGCGATGCATCCTCCGGCAATACATCATTAGCTAGTCCTAACTGACACGTTTACTCTCTTTTCTTTGTCTACTGATTTGTTAACGGTTCACTTGTAATTGAATGATACCATTACCTTCTTTATTAGTATGATTGAACATTGCACTTATTATATGTACACTTGTCTGTACAATGGTACAATATTTGACTGTGACATTGTACACTTGTCTGTCCAATGGTACAATATTTGACTGTGATATTGTACACTTGTCTGTCCAATGTTACAATATTTGACTGTGATATTGTACACTTGTCTGTCCAATGGTACAATGTTTGACTGTGATATTGTACACTTGTCTGTCCAATGATACAATATTTGACTGTGATATTGTACACTTGTCTGTCCAATGATACAATATTTGACTGTAATATAGTACACTTGTCTGTCCAATGGTACAATATTTGACTGTGACATTGTACACTTGTCTGTCCAATGGTACAATGTTTGACTGTGATATTGTACACTTTTCTGTCCAATGTTACAATATTTGACTGTGACCATAGTATACTTGTCTGTCCAATGGTACAATATTTGACTGTGATATTGTACACTTGTCTGTCCAATGGTACAATATTTGACTGTGATATTGTACACTTGTCTGTCCAATGGTACAATGTTTGACTGTGATATTGTACACTTGTCTGTCCAATGTTACAATATTTGACTGTGACCATAGTATACTTGTCTGTCCAATGGTACAATATTTGACTGTGATATTGTACACTTGTCTGTCCAATGGTACAATATTTGACTGTGATATTTTACACTTGTCTGTCCAATGGTACAATGTTTGACTGTGATATTGTACACTTGTCTGTCCAATGTTACAATATTTGACTGTGATATTGTACACTTGTCTGTCCAATGGTACAATATTTGACTGTGACATTGTACACTTGTCTGTCCAATGGTACAATATTTGACTGTGGCATTTTACACTTGTCTGTCCAATGGTACAATGTTTGACTGTGATATTGTACACTTGTCTGTCCAATGTTACAATATTTGACTGTGATATTGTACACTTGTCTGTCCAATGGTACAATATTTGACTGTGACATTGTACACTTGTCTGTCCAATGGTACAATATTTGACTGTGATATTGTACACTTGTCTGTCCAATGTTACAATGGGCTTTGAAAATTTAAAGTTCTCTGTGCAATGGTAAACTTGTCTGTCCAAAAGTACATTTGTTTGTGCAATGGTACCATTTTCTGTGCAATTGTACAATTATCTATGCAATGTTAAAGTTCTCTGAGCAATATACAATAATCTCTGCTAGCTTCTCATTGGTCTTGGACATCACTATCGGTGTTATGGCTATGAAGATAAACTTTCTCAAACGTCAAGATAAAAATAATATTTAATTTGACTTGATGAAACATCACCAGAGACAAACGAACGCTGCAACAACATTGAAACTATTGAGACGTTTGCCCAGGCGTCAGTTATTACATTTAGTCAGCGATAATACTGGGCTAAGTGTGACTGACATGCAAAGAATCGTTGTCGAAATGTTGGGCTTAGTTCTAAATTTTGTCAACCTGGCTTTAACATCTGGAGAACTTAGGAATAGTCTAAGTACTTCATTATCAACAATATATTAGAGCAACTCTTAGTATCTCTTAGAGCAACTCTTAGTATCTCTTAGAGCAACTCTTAGTATCTCTTAGAGCAACTCTTAGTATCTCTTAGAGCAACTCTTAGTATCTCTTAGAGCAACTCTTAGTATCTCTTAGAGCAACTCTTAGTATCTCTTAGAACAACTCTTAGTATCTCTTAGAGCAACTCTTAGTATCTCTTAGAACAACTCTTAGTATCTCTTAGAGCAACTCTTAGTATCTCTTAGAGCAACTCTTAGTATCTCTTAGAGCAACTCTTAGTATCTCTTAGAGCAACTCTTAGTATCTCTTAGAGCAACTCTTAGTATCTCTTAGAGCAACTCTTAGTATCTCTTAGAGCAACTCTTAGTATCTCTTAGAGCAACTCTTAGTATCTCTTAGAGCAACTCTTAGTATCTCTTAGAGCAACTCTTAGTATCTCTTAGAACAACTCTTAGTATCTCTTAGAGCAACTCTTAGTATCTCTTAGAACAACTCTTAGTATCTCTTAGAGCAACTCTTAGTATCTCTTAGAGCAACTCTTAGTATCTCTTAGAGCAACTCTTAGTATCTCTCATGATCTCTTAGCATCTCTTTTTATGTCTTAGTAGAACGATCTAAAGAAGCCTTGTAGTAGAACGATCTAAAGAAGCCTTGTAGTAGAACGATCTAAAGAAGCCTTGACCTTGTATTTATTTGATGTGAAATTTACAGAACATGTGAAAAAAAAGTTAAATGACTTTTGTCGGAGACGTTTTCAGCAACACATTGATGACGTCATACCAATATAACCTCGGCGTATTATATTTCACAGTGATGACGTCATACCAATATAACCTCGGCGTATTATATTTCACAATGATGACGTCATACCAATATAACCTCGGCGTATTATATTTCACAATGATGACGTCATACCAATATAACCTCGGCGTATTATATTTCACAGTGATGACGTCATACCAATATAACCTCAGCGTATTATATTTAGGGGTCTACCGATATCCATTTTCCCCGATATTGCCGATACCGATGTTACCTATATATATATTTATTTTTTTCCTTTACGAGTGCCGATATGAGTATTTGTTAGGACAAGAACTAATGGTCATATTTGATGACGTAATTCTAAATTTATGACTCGTAATCTTCTATATATATAATTCTTTTCGTGGTCGGACCCTGCGAGACACCAAGCTGCAAGTATGTTCAACAGATACTAATTTTAGAAACCAGCGCACCAAATTACCGCACCAATGCATCAAAAGGTGTGCAAATTAAATATGCGCTGTAAAAAAAATTTATATGACGTCATTGTTTTCGCTGATATTTTAATTTTGTAAAAAGGGAACAATGTAAAAAGAGGATTTGATGATGGTTAATTATAACATCAAAAGAGAAAGGGGCGCCATAGGCGCCCTACAACCCCTTTTATTAAATACTTTGTGTGCATTTCAGAAAGTTTAATATTTCGTATTGATCAAACAAGGACAAGTTAGTTGGGCTTTTGAAAAAGGTCGGCGCCGTAGGCACCGTAAAAAGTGCATTAAAGGGGTAAAAGAAATCTCCATGAGCAAGTCTGTGGCGTATGCTACGCCGCGGGGCGTCCAGTTATTTATATTTCATATATTAGGGCACTGGTTTAATTAAGACAAACTTAAATTAAGAAAAAAAATCGAACAACTTCATTTGAATTATAAGTGTTTGTCAATTACGATCTACGCTGTATCGTGGCTGTACATTATTAATACTAGGACTCATTTGGTTCTTTCAATACCATTATCGGGAAGGATACATTAATTTGTTGAGATATGTATAAATCTAAAATAATCTAAATATTTCTTTTCTTATTTTTGGGGAGGTCAAAATGTCACTTATTATGAAATATCGGTGACGTCAATATCGGGACCTATACATGCTACCGATACAGATATTGCCGATATCCTGATATCGGTGCCGATATATCGGTAGACCCCTATCCTGATATCGGTGCCGATATATCGGTAGACCCCTATCCTGATATCGGTGCCGATATATCGGTAGACCCCTATCCTGATATCGGTGCCGATATATCGGTAGACCCCTATCCTGATATCGGTGCCGATATATCGGTAGACCCCTAATATCGGTAGACCCCTAATATCGGTAGACCCCTAATATCGGTAGACCCCTAATTATATTTCACAGTGATAAAGTCATACCAAAATAACCCCGGCGTATTTTATTGTTCTATTGATACGGTGCCGTTGCCTTCTTTTCATTATAAACTAGCAGACCCGTCGCACGTTGCAACGATGTCAGTAAAAATGAATAAATTTAAAGAAACCTATCAGTGGTATGTTTTAAAAACAATTATGCCAGAAACCTTCGCGGATGTATGCAAAAAAAGTCTAAGTTTCATAGCAAACGGATCAAAAATCAATAAACGATAGATAAAATAATAATTTAAAAACTTACAGAAGAAATAAAAAAGGATATTAAGAGCCCTGGCCCCAACATGAGTGATAATTTATTTTTGTTATTGCCATTGTACTCAAGCTTTATTTGGGGCCCCCAGCTCCGAGGGAATGGACATTTGGATTTCAGTGCCCTATAGTAATTAAATATAGGCTCTTAATTTTTTATATACTGAGTTTGGTCAAAATCCTTTTTTTTTCATTATCTAACGCTTAAAATAATTTTTATATAGCTTATATTTGGGGAAAAACGACAGTAAGTGGCCCCCGGCCCGATTCGGTTCAAGATGTACATTTCGAAAACCTGTTCATTTAAATTTAGTTTCATCATGGATATATTTCTCAAGATCGTTAAAAATTGAGTGAGAAATAATATCTTAGAGTGTACAAAAAAGACATTTGTGTCCCCGGGCCCCGACAAAAATTGACATTAGAAGTTTATTGCCCTTAAGTTTTTTTAACATGGGCTACCAAGTTTTTGTATATAAGGTTTGGTTCAGATCAATTCATTTACTCAGTAGCTAACGTACAAACTAATTTTTAGATAGCTCATATAAGCAAAAAAAGATATTAAGGGCCCTAGGCCCCATTTAGTGCAAGATATAAAGTTCAAAACATATGTTCAATTCAATTAATTTCGTAAAGGATCTATTTATCTACATATCTCAAGATCGTTCATAAATGAATGGGAAATACAATCTTAAACGCTTCTGAAAAAAGACATTTGGGGCCCCCACGCCCGAAGGAATGGACATTAAGAAATCATTGCCCATAAAGTATTTCAATATTGGCTTTCCAAATTGTGTTATCCAAAGTTTAGTTAAGATCCATCAATTCATCCCTGTAGCTATCGCTCAAAATAATTTTTATGTAGCTCATATAAGAAAAACATCACATTATGGGCCCCCGGCGCCCCTTGAGTGTTAAATTTTTGAAGAAAAATAGTTGCCATTTACCATCCCGGGAGCGTACTAAAAAGTCTCCAAAAGTTTCATGGCGATCGGGATGAATGGTTTAGTCAGCTATAGAGGACATGCAGACAGACAGAGAGACATACTTTCATTTATATATATATATATCAGATTTTCCAATCTTCCATAATGGGTCGGCGGTAATACAAAAGATTTTTTTAAATTCGCCATCACATTTTTGTAACAGCTTTAGACTCGCTCGTCTATTTGAGCCACATAATAAAATGATTTCATTTTACAACCTTTCCTTAACACATTTCCCCCCTAGATTTTAAAATGCCTGAGGTCATGCTGTTCAGTAGAAAGAAATGTGTCATCCATTTAGCTGAGTGAACAACGTCTTCAATATCATCCAACATCAAACTTTTCTAAGCAGTTTATTCGCCAATCTCTCTCATGTTCTCCACAGTCTAGGGCAGTGATGGCGAACCCGTGGCACGCGTGCCCTAGTCGGCCCGCAGAGCCTCATCAGCCGGCAAGCGTTTTAAAAGTTACTTCCTTAAAAAAGCAGCTAAGCCAAACCCACATTTTCTAGGTTTCAAATGGAGTGTTGCATTTAGCTCTAAACAAGTTTTGGTTGAAGTTTGGGCACACAGCCTCAACAAGATTCGACGCCACTGGTCTAGGGCGTAACTAAAATAACTGTCTACATACACTAGGACAAACAAAATTAAACTAAATCATTTTGCTGTAAATTAATCTATACTACCTACAAAAATGTGTTGAAATTATGTTCTTATTAAATTAATGACAAAATTTGCTCTCTTCTGCTGGCTGAACTCAAGACAACATCTCGGGAAAGCTTATTGTTCAAGTCAGGACTACGTTTTGAAGAGTGTATTTTGTAAAGTTCATTGCGGAAATAATAATAATAAAAAATAGTAAATTGATAATTTAAATAGCGCTGTACCCCAGTAAGAAACTGGGCACATAGCACTTTACATAAAGATAATAACATACACATAAGTATTAAATAAACATTCATATCATAGCAACCATATAGATGACAGTTCGTTACACATAAGCTACGTTAATCATTAGAAGAAATGTTTTTCGTTAATTTTTAAAATAAATTTTGAAAAGATGTGTCTTAAGTGCAGTCTTGAAGAAATAGGTTGTTTGATAACTGAGGGGGTATAATGCTGTGTTCATTTATTGTCTTGTATAATATTCCATTAAAGTGTTCGTCTCTCCGCTAAATTTTAGACGAGAAACTAACATATTTCCACAGGTCACTGCGACTTTTTGTTTCATCAATTCACTAACATATTCCATGGATCACTGCCAGTTCTGGTTTTATCCGTTCACTAACTTATTCCATGGATCACTGCCAGTTCTGGTTTTATCCATTCACTAACATATTTCATGGATCACTGCCAGTTCTGGTTTTATCCATTCACTAACATATTTCATGGATCACTGCCAGTTCTGGTTTTATCCATTCACTAACATATTTCATGGATCACTGCCAGTTCTGGTTTTATCCATTCACTAACATATTCCATGGATCACTGCCAGTTCTGGTTTTATCCATTCACTAACATATTTCATGGATCACTGTCAGTTCTGGTTTTATCCATTCACTAACATATTTCATGGATCACTACCAATTCTGGTTTCATCCATTCACTAACATATTTCATGGATCACTGCCAATTCTGGTTTTATCCATTCACTAACATATTTCATGGATCACTGCCAGTTCTGGTTTTATCCATTCACTAACATATTTCATGGATCACTGCCAGTTCTGGTTTTATCCATTCACAAACATATTTCATGGATCACTGCCAATTCTGGTTTTATCCATTGTATTGTCCCCATCCAAGAGAGATCAGTCTCATGAACTTTTATTTCTATTAAATAGGAACATTAAGCTGATTTCATTAGTGGTACAAGTGGTTACTGCCCATGGTTTGACCTCATTCCCAAACAGTTCGACAAACTGTGTGGTCTGTTGCAGCTCATTTACTTTCGTTCTCAAGGCTGAGAAGGCGGAGGTCAACCAAACTGTTGACTTGTCATCTCAAACAAACTGTTGACTTGTCAGGTCAACCAAACTGTTGACTTGTCAGGTCAACCAAACTGTTGACTTGTCAGGTCAACCAAACTGTTGACTTGTCAGGTCAACCAAACTGTTGACTTGTCAGGTCGACCAAACTGTTGACTTGTCAGGTCAACCAAACTGTTGACTTGTCATTTCATAATTCTGACGTTGATGGTTTGGGCTGCACAAATTTTAATATAATTTTTTTTTAAAACATGCATGTCTAACAAAAAAGCTTAAGTTTAGATACTCCAGGCGATTAATATCAATATTAATTCTCGATTCGGGCGCTTTTTCCCCCACTCCCCGACAAAGAAACGACCACCAAAATCCCTAAGCTAACACCAGACGACCCACGAGTGTGTTGATAAACTGTTTCTGATGCCCACGTGCCGAACAAAGCGAGGGCCAGAAGAGAGCGGATTTGTTGTTAATTCATCGGGCATTGTTAACTTAAGACCTTAAGACTCCCCAAGTATTTACGTGAACAAGTGGGGGATGGAATGTGTTTAGTAACATGAGAACCTGTGTGGTATTGCTCTTCATTGAACTTCTACACAAGTGGAATTCTCTCCCCGGAGCTAGAGAAATGTTGGAAGATGTAAATATTATCGTTTTGTTGAAATAATGCGCTCGTATTTCAGTATGTAGACCTCGATGGTAGCGATATCTCTAATGACTTGAACTATTCCTTCCAAGTACTTCTACCAGTCATAGCAGGTACTTCTACCAGTCATAGCAGGTACTTCTACCAGTCATAGCAGGTACTTCTGCCAGTCATAGCAGGTACTTCTACCAGTCATAGCAGGTACTTCTACCAGTCATAGCAGGTACTTCTACCAGTCATAGCAGGTACTTCTACCAGTCATAGCAGGTACTTCTATCAGTCATAGCAGGTACTTCTACCAGTCATAGCAGGTACTTCTACCAGTCATAGCAAGTACTTCTACCAGTCATAGCAGGTACTTCTGCCAGTCATAGCAGGTACTTCTACCAGTCATAGCAGGTACTTCTGCCAGTCATAGCAGGTACTTCTACCAGTCATAGCAGGTACTTCTACCAGTCATAGCAGGTACTTCTACCAGTCATACAGGTACTTCTACCAGTCATAGCAGGTACTTCTACCAGTCATAGCAGGTACTTCTACCAGTCATAGTAAGTACTTCTACCAGTCATAGCAGGTACTTCTACCAGTCATAGCAGGTACTTCTACCAGTCATAGCAGGTACTTCTACCAGTCATAGCAGGTACTTCTACCAGTCATAGCAGGTACTTCTACCAGTCATAGCAGGTACTTCTACCAGTCATAGCTAGGTACTTCTACCAGTCATAGCAGGTACTTCTACCAGTCATAGCAGGTACTTCTACCAGTCATAGTAAGTACTTCTACCAGTCATAGCAGTACTTCTACCAGTCATAGCAGGTACTTCTACCAGTCATAGCAGGTACTTCTACCAGTCATAGCTAGGTACTTCTACCAGTCATAGCAGGTACTTCTACCAGTCATAGCAGGTACTTCTACCAGTCATAGCAGGTATTTTTCTTGGTTTTTAACCTGCAATCAGCTACTGAGTACACCACTGAATCCAGAAGCTGCTTGAACGTTTCCCAAATCAATTTGTTGTCATTTTCATTTTAGATCTTATTTTATATCTTTCTTGAAAATAATATCAGAAAATGAAATATAAATATCTGAAATGATCAAACCCCTGACAGCTCCATGAGTTGACCCCATTAGCACCGATGACCAGTCCTTTGTCAACGGTTCATTGCCATTCTAAGGGCAGCCGACTCAACAAAGGGAATATCAATAATAGGAAAGGAAGGCCACCAGGATAGTCTCGGGGAGACAGTCTCGGGGAGACAGTCTCGGGGAGACAGTCTCGGGGAGACAGTCTCGGGGAGACAGTCTCGGGGAGACAGTCTCGGGGAGACAGCTCGGGGAGACAGCCTCGGGGAGACAGCCTCGGGGAGACAGCCTCGGGGAGACAGTCTAGGGGAGACAGTCTCGGGGAGACAGTCTCGGGGAGACAGTCTCGGGGAGACAGCCTCGGGGAGACAGCCTCGGGGAGACAGTCTCGGGGAGACAGTCGCGGGGAGAAAGTCGCGGGGAGACAGTCCCGGGGAGACAGTCTCGGGGAGACAGTCTCGGGGAGACAGTCTCGGGGAGACAGCCTCGGGGAGACAGTCTCGGGGAGACAGTCTCGGGGAGACAATCGCGGGGGAGACAGTCTCGGGGAGACAGTCTCGGGGAGACAATCTCGGGGAGACAATCAAGCAAACAACATAATTGTCAGAGACGGCGGAGAGAAAACGAACGGGAGAGAGAGAGAGAGAGAGAGAGAGAGAGACAAACAGACAGACCTACAGACAGACAAATAAGAGGTATAGTAAGAGAGAGAGAGTGACAGAGACCTACAAACAGACCTACAGACAGACACAAAAGAAGGAAAGTAGGAGAGAGAGAGAGAGAGAGAGAGAGAGAGAGAGAGAGAGAGAGAGACAGACAAACAGACAGACCTACAGACAGAAAAATAAGAGGTATAGTAAGAGAGAGAGTGACAGAGACCTACAAACAGACACAAAAGAAGGATAGTAGGAGAGAGAGAGAGAGAGAGAGACACAGACAGACCTACAGACAGACAAATAAGAGGTATAGTAAGAAAGAGAGAGAGTGACAGAGACGTACAAACAGACCTACAGACAGACACAAAAGAAGGACAAAAGGAGAGAGAGAGAGAGAGAGGAGAGAGAGAGAGAGAGAGAGAGAGAGAGAGAGAGAGAGAGGAGAGAGAGAGAGAGAGAGAGAGAGAGTGGGGTGTCGAGAGAGTAAGTGAGAGCATTGCCAAACTCTTTTCCACTGTCGAGGAGAAATTGATTAGTAAAAAAATCGTTGGGTTGGCCAGGAATTGAAGGAACTGGATACTTAACGCTAACAACAGTAAAACTTATTTACTGTCTCGAAGTGATGGATGGTTTGATGGTCGAGTGAATGATTGTGACAATCAGCGCTGTTTGATGGTCGAGTGAATGATTGTGACAATCAGCGCTGTTTGATGGTCGAGTGAATGATTGTGACAATCAGCGCTGTTTGATGGTCGAGTGAATGATTGTGACAATCAGCGCTGTTTGATGGTCGAGTGAATGATTGTGACAATCAGCGCTGTTTGATGGTCGAGTGAATGATTGTGACAATCAGCGCTGTTTGATGGTCGAGTGAATGATTGTGACAATCAGTGCTCTTTGATGGTCGAGTGAATGATTTTGACAATCAGCATGCTTTGATAGAGGAGTGAATGATTGTGACAGTTAGGATTGTTTGATGGTCGAGTGTAGACCTGCCAGCCGAATTTTTTTTAAATTTCGGCTGGTTGACATAATGTTGTGGAGGATATCCGGATTAGCCAGATTTCTCGGTAAATTGACATTTGCGGCTGATTTTTGGCTGATTACGAAATATTCGGATGACATTAGCTAAAGCCTTGCCAATAATGAAGTAATAAAACTTCAGCAATAAAATACTTTTACAATACTTCAGAAAAAAGTGTTATTATGTTTAACAATAGAAAAATAGGTTTTATATTGGGCCGTCCATAAAGTACGTCACGCTCCAGAGGGGAGGAGGGGTGTAAGAAAGTGTGACAGTTTGTGATAGGGGGAGGGGGCGTTTCGGCCATTTGTGACGTCACTTTGTTTTAGAATAAATTTTAATTATTTTATTAATAAAATAAATAATTTTTTTTTCGAAAGTGTGGCGTACTTTAGGAGGAAAAAAAAGGGGGGGGGGTCCAAGATTTGTGACAGTTTGTGACAAGGGGAGGGGGGGGTAAAATGGTCGAAAATAGCGTGACGTACTAGATGGACTATGCTGTCCTACTAATACAGTGCAATAGAGCCGTCCATAAATGACGTCATGCGATTTTGGCCGCTTTTGGACTCCCTCCCCCCCTCGTCACGCGTCGTCACAAAAAGTTAAACCCCCCTCTAAAAATACTTCACAAACCCTAACCCCCCCCCCAAAAAAAAACAAACAACCCACCTTAAATTCTTTTTGAAAATAAGTATGTTTCAAATCACTTTTATTGTCATTTAAGCATTTATTATTTATTTATTGTAATTTTGTAACCCGCGTTTTTTAAACGTTTAACTGGCCTTTCAGAAAACGAACTGTGTTAACATCGTTCGAGTACATTTTATTTTAATGCATACAAATTAAACATTGACCATTAATCATCATGGTTAACGTCTTTGCTTAGAAAAAAAACATATTTAAAAAATAATATTTTTAAAATGTATTTTATTAAAAATCCCTCAATTGACTGACGGGCATCCCGTAAGAAAGAAGTTGGCGAACAGGAGTAAATAACCTCATCTGGGGTCAAAAGGGAATTCTTGGGGGTAATGCAGACTCATTTGGGACATATAACATCCACTACAATCCACTAGATATATTAAAATACGTCATGTGTACGTGTACGCTTGGAACATATGCCCATTATTGAAGCTGTTCCATCCAGAAAATGCATTTTTTAAAAATTTGACAACTATGTAGATTTCTTACCTACTTACTATACGAAGACAACTAAATCCACCCTACTTTCATTTATATTGACACGAGTGACAATAGGCCTAATCTTAATCCACATGACGTGGCTGTATGAAGTATCCTTTCTGTGATATTTAAAAGTAATGCCTTAAAAACTGAGCTAAGAAGAAAAGTTGTTGTGTGCTCCTCTCGAAATATGATGTTAAGAATTTGATGCATTCAATAAAGTTAATGAATACTTAATTAAAACTTTTTGTTGAAATACATTCTGTGAAATACGTTTCACACGAAAACGCTTAAGAATACATCTGTCAATGGAAAATAAAATGCCGTCCCGAAAAACTACAAAGTATTTTGATACACCTTTTTCTCTGCTCAAATAAAGATTTCTGTTCTTTGAATGAATCAATGACTGGAAGATAACTTGTCTTTGAAATTCAACGAGAACATTGAGTTACCTTAAGTTACCGGTTGAGGCGGTCCCATGTTGTTTATCTAGCCCAGTGATGGCGAACCTTTTTGGGGCCGCGTGCCCGAAATTCAACTAAAACCCACTTATATATAGGAGAATCCCAACACAACTTGCCAGCTAAATGGTTTAAAGAAGTCATATTTTAGTCGCGTGCCGGCTGATGAGGCTCTGCGTGCCGTCTGTGGCACGCGTGGCCATCACTGATCTAGCCCCACCCCTCACTCATCCCTCCACTCCAATACTCACCATACATAACAAGCACATCTTCTATTATTGGCTTTTTTACAAAAATATATATTTCAATCGTTCAAAGATTTTCACTGTAAAAACAAAAATAAATGCAAGTTTTATTTTATTAGTTTTTTTTAATTTTAATTTTTTATAAGGAGGTGTCCGCCCCTGGAGGTCTCCTCCCCTGGAGATGTCCGTACCTGGAGGGTGTCCACTAATGGAGGTGTCCGCACCTGGAGGTGTCCGTACCTGGAGGGTGTCCGCACCCGGAGGTGTCCGCACCTGGAGGTGTCCGCACCTGGAGGTGTCCGTACCTGGAGGGTGTCCGCTAATGGAGGTGTCCGCACCTGAAGGTGTCCGCACCTGGAGGTGTCTGCACCTGGAGGTGTCCGCACCTGTAGGCAACAAAAACCAATTAAAAACCCGCACCCTTCCGATTTACTGGTGTTTCTTGTGTTCGTTAACAAGTGTAGACGTATAAGAAACACTGATTTTAATAAGGCTTACAAAGTTATCAGTATTTAAAGCTAATACATTAAATAGTTACTACCGCCGCCTAGCTGACATTAGCATTCAAACTGCTGTGCCCTTATATTTTGACTGAACGTTACGTCATTGTTTTTGAAATTTTGTTTGAATGTTCAGTTTACTGTAATTTTAGTTTATGAGTATGATCAATGCATTTACAGCAGTAATAAAAGTTTGTAGTGCAATAAAGTTAACTATAGTATGTTGCTGGAAGCATGCCGTTGGCTACTGTGTGAAATGAGGTGCATGGATGGTGGCTTGGTTGATGAGGTGCATGGATGGTGGCTAGGTTGATGAGGTGCATGGATGGTGGCTAGGTTGATGAGGTGCATGGATGGTGGCTAGGTTGATGAGTTGCATGGATGGTGGCTAGGTTGATGAGGTGCATGGATGGTGGCTAGGTTGATGAGGTGCATGGATGATGGCTAGGTTGATGAGGTGTATGGATGGTGGCTAGGTTGATGAGGTGCATAGATGGTGGCTAGGTTGATGAGGTGCATGGATGGTGGCTAGGTTGATGAGGTGAATGGGTGGTGGCTAGGTTGATGAGGTGAATGGGTGGTGGCTAGGTTGATGAGGTGAATGGGTGGTGGCTAGGTTGATGAGGTGCATTGATGGTGGCTAGGTTGATGAGGTGAATGGGTGGTGGCTAGGTTGATGAGGTGAATGGGTGGTGGCTAGGTTGATGAGGTGAATGGGTGGTGGCTAGGTTGATGAGGTGCATTGATGGTGGCTAGGTTGATGAGGTGAATGGGTGGTGGCTAGGTTGATGAGGTGAATGGGTGGTTGCTAGGTTGTATTGTACGGATATCCGGGCAGCTTTTGTCAACAATATTGACAGCCCTACTCCCGAGAGCCTAAGTGATGAAAATATTTAGATGCTATTGTTGGTTAAGACAAGTGTAAGGTTGAATCCATCATTGAGTTATCTATTGAATGTATCTAGAGAAGTTATATATAGAATGTATCTATAGAAGGTATCTAGAGAAGGTATCTAGAGAAGTTATCTATAGAATGTATCTATAGAATGTATCTATTGAATATATCTAGAGAAGTTATCTATAGAAGGTATATATAGAAGGTATCTAGAGAAGTTATCTATAGAAGGTATCTAGAGAAGTTATGTATAGAATGTATAAATTGAAAATATTAATGAATAATGAGCTATAAACAAAAAAAACAGTAATTTTGATCTGCGAAAAAGGGATTAGTATTTTAGTTATAGGATAATATGAGACCAATGATTACATGAGACCAATGATTACATGAGACCAATGATTACATGAGACCAATGATTACATGAGACCGATGATTACAAGAGACTGAAAATTACAAGAGACCAATGATTACAAGAGACCAATGATTACAAGAGACCAATGATTACAAGAGACCGATGATTACAAGAGACCAATGATTACAAGAGACCGATGATTACAAGAGACCAATGATTACATGAGACCGATGATTACAAGAGACCGATGATTATATGAGACCAATGATTACATGAGACCGATGATTACAAGAGACTGATGATTACAAGAGACCAATGATTACAAGAGACCAATGATTACAAGAGACCGATGATTACAAGAGACCAATGATTACATGAGACCGATGATTACAAGAGACCAATGATTACATGAGACCGATGATTACAAGAGACTGATGATTACAAGAGACCAATGATTACAAGAGACCGATGATTACAAGAGACCAATGATTACATGAGACCGATGATTACAAGAGACCAATGATTACAAGAGACCAATGATTACAAGAGACCAATGATTACAAGAGACTGATGATTACAAGAGACCAATGATTACAAGAGACCAATGATTACAAGAGACCAATGATTACAAGAGACCGATGATTACAAGAGACCGATGATTACATGAGACCGATGATTACAAGAGACCGATGATTATATGAGACCAATGATTACATGAGACCGATGATTACAAGAGACCAATGATTACATGAGACCGATGATTACAAGAGACCGATGATTATATGAGACCAATGATTACATGAGACCGATGATTACAAGAGACTGATGATTACAAGAGACCAATGATTACAAGAGACTGATGATTACAAGAGACCAATGATTACAAGAGACCGATGATTACAAGAGACCGATGATTACAAGAGACCGATGATTACAAGAGACCGATGATTACAAGAGACCGATGATTACAAGAGACCGATGATTACAAGAGACCGATGATTACAAGAGACCGATGATTACAAGAGACCAATGATTACAAGAGACCAATGATTACAAGAGACCGATGATTACAAGAGACCAATGATTACAAGAGACTGATGATTACAAGAGACCAATGATTACAAGAGACTGATGATTACAAGAGACCAATGATTACAAGAGACCGATGATTACAAGAGACCGATGATTACAAGAGACCGATGATTACAAGAGACTGATGATTACAAGAGACCAATGATTACAAGAGACTGATGATTACAAGAGACCAATGATTACAAGAGACCGATGATTACAAGAGACCGATGATTACAAGAGACCGATGATTACAAGAGACCGATGATTACAAGAGACCGATGATTACAAGAGACCGATGATTACAAGAGACCGATGATTACAAGAGACCGATGATTACAAGAGACCAATGATTACAAGAGACCGATGATTACAAAGAGACCAATGATTACAAGAGACCAATGATTACAAGAGACCAATGATTACAAGAGACCAATGATTACAAGAGACCAATGATTACAAGAGACCAATGATTACAAGAGACCGATGATTACAAGAGACCAATGATTACAAGAGACCGATGATTACAAGAGACGATGATTACAAGAGACCAATGATTACAAGAGACCAATGATTACAAGAGACCAATGATTACAAGAGACCGATGATTACAAGAGACCAATGATTACAAGAGACCAATGATTACAAGAGACCGATGATTACAAGAGACCGATGATTACAAGAGACCAATGATTACAAGAGACCGATGATTACAAGAGACCGATGATTACAAGAGACCAATGATTACAAGAGACCAATGATTACAAGAGACCAATGATTACAAGAGACCGATGATTACAAGAGACCGATGATTACAAGAGACCGATGATTACAAGAGACCAATGATTACAAGAGACCAATGATTACAAGAGACCAATGATTACAAGAGACCAATGATTACAAGAGACCGATGATTACAAGAGACCAATGATTACAAGAGACCGATGATTACAAGAGACCGATGATTACAAGAGACCAATGATTACAAGAGACCAATGATTACAAGAGACCAATGATTACAAGAGACCGATGATTACAAGAGACCAATGATTACAAGAGACCGATGATTACAAGAGACCGATGATTACAAGAGACCAATGATTACAAGAGACCAATGATTACAAGAGACCAATGATTACAAGAGACCGATGATTACAAGAGACCGATGATTACAAGAGACCGATGATTACAAGAGACCAATGATTACAAGAGACCAATGATTACAAGAGACCAATGATTACAAGAGACCAATGATTACAAGAGACCGATGATTACAAGAGACCAATGATTACAAGAGACCAATGATTACAAGAGACCGATGATTACAAGAGACCAATGATTACAAGAGACCGATGATTACAAGAGACCGATGATTACAAGAGACCAATGATTACAAGAGACCAATGATTACAAGAGACCAATGATTACAAGAGACCAATGATTACAAGAGACCGATGATTACAAGAGACCAATGATTACAAGAGACCGATGATTACAAGAGACCGATGATTACAAGAGACCAATGATTACAAGAGACCAATGATTACAAGAGACCAATGATTACAAGAGACCGATGATTACAAGAGACCAATGATTACAAGAGACCAATGATTACAAGAGACCGATGATTACAAGAGACCGATGATTACAAGAGACCAATGATTACAAGAGACCGATGATTACAAGAGACCAATGATTACAAGAGACCGATGATTACAAGAGACCGATGATTACAAGAGACCAATGATTACAAGAGACCAATGATTACAAGAGACCAATGATTACAAGAGACCGATGATTACAAGAGACCGATGATTACAAGAGACCGATGATTACAAGAGACCAATGATTACAAGAGACCAATGATTACAAGAGACCAATGATTACAAGAGACCGATGATTACAAGAGACCAATGATTACAAGAGACCAATGATTACAAGAGACCGATGATTACAAGAGACCGATGATTACAAGAGACCAATGATTACAAGAGACCGATGATTACAAGAGACCAATGATTACAAGAGACCGATGATTACAAGAGACCAATGATTACAAGAGACCAATGATTACAAGAGACCGATGATTACAAGAGACCAATGATTACAAGAGACCGATGATTACAAAGAGACCAATGATTACAAGAGACCGATGATTACAAGAGACCAATGATTACAAGAGACCAATGATTACAAGAGACCGATGATTACAAGAGACCAATGATTACAAGAGACCGATGATTACAAGAGACCAATGATTACAAGAGACCAATGATTACAAGAGACCAATGATTACAAGAGACCGATGATTACAAGAGACCAATGATTACAAGAGACCGATGATTACAAGAGACCAATGATTACAAGAGACCGATGATTACAAGAGACCGATGATTACAAGAGACCGATGATTACAAGAGACCGATGATTACAAGAGACCAATGATTACAAGAGACCAATGATTACAAGAGACCAATGATTACAAGAGACCGATGATTACAAGAGACCAATGATAACAAGAGACCGATGATTACAAGAGACCAATGATTACAAGAGACCGATGATTACAAAGAGACCGATGATTACAAGAGACCAATGATTACAAGAGACCGATGATTACAAGAGACCAATGATTACAAGAGACCAATGATTACAAGAGACCAATGATTACATGAGACCAATGATTACAAGAGACCAATGATTACAAGAGACCAATGATTACAAGAGACCAATGATTATAAGAGACCAATGATTACAAGAGACCAATGATTACAAGAGACCAATGATTACAAGAGACCAATGATTACAAGAGACCAATGATTACAAGAGACCAATGATTACAAGAGACCGATGATTACAAGAGACCGATGATTACAAGAGACCAATGATTACAAGAGACCAATGATTACAAGAGACCGATGATTACTAGAGACCAATGATTACATGAGACCGATGATTACAAGAGACCAATGATTACAAGAGACCAATGATTACAAGAGACCGATGATTACAAGAGCCGATGATTACAAGAGACCGATGAATACAAGAGACCGATGATTACCAGAGACCAATGATTACAAGAGACCAATGATTACAAGAGACCAATGATTACAAGAGACCAATGATTACAAGAGACCGATGATTACAAGAGACCGATGATTACAAGAGACCAATGATTACAAGAGACCAATGATTACAAGAGACCAATGATTACAAGAGACCAATGATTACAAGAGACCAATGATTACAAGAGACCAATGATTACATGAGACCGATGATTACAAGAGACCAATGATTACAAGAGACCAATGATTACAAGAGACCAATGATTACAAGATACCAATGATTACATGAGACCGATGATTACAAGAGACCAATGATTACAAGAGACCAATGATTACAAGAGACCGATGATTACAAGAGACCGATGATTACAAGAGACCGATGATTACAAGAGACCAATGATTACAAGAGACCAATGATTACAAGAGACCGATGATTACAAGAGACCGATGATTACAAGAGACCAATGATTACAAGAGACCAATGATTACAAGAGACCAATGATTACAAGAGACCAATGATTACAAGAGACCAATGATTACAAGAGACCAATGATTACAAGAGACCAATGATTACAAGAGACCGATGATTACAAGAGACCAATGATTACAAGAGACCAATGATTACAAGAGACCAATGATTACAAGAGACCAATGATTACAAGAGACCAATGATTACAAGAGACCAATGATTACAAGAGAACAATGATTACAAGAGACCGATGATTACAAGAGACCAATGATTATAAGAGACCGATGATTACAAGAGACCGATGATTACAAGAGACCAATGATTAAAAGAGACCAATGATTACAAGAGACCAATGATTACAAGAGACCGATGAGTACAAGAGACCGATGATTACAAGAGACCGATGATTACAAGAGACCGATGATTACATGAGACCAATGATTACAAGAGACCAATGATTACAAGAGACCGATGATTACAAGAGACCAATGATTACAAGAGACCAATGATTACAAGAGACCAATGATTACAAGAGACCAATGATTACAAGAGACCGATGATTACAAGAGACCAATGATTACAAGAGACCAATGATTACAAGAGACCAATGATTACAAGAGACCAATGATTACATGAGACCAATGATTACAAGAGACCAATGATTACATGAGACCGATGATTACAAGAGACCGATGATTACAAGAGACCAATGATTACAAGAGACCAATGATTACAAGAGACCAATGATTACAAGAGACCAATGATTACAAGAGACCAATTGGCCGATGATTCAAAGAGACACACTGACAAATGTATTTGTTTATTGGTCATCAAAATAAAGACGTATAAGAAGTTTAAATTAATTTATTTGTAAGAAATATTGTGAGTCACCATATAATCCAGGTCTTGTGGTTAATAAACAACAAATTCCAACTGACCAATTGATTTGATGGCCCAACGTTAAAACACGACAGACTACTGTAATGAATGTTTTCAATCTTTCCCTGAGGTGTCCATGTACAGCACTATTGACGCGACCTCCGCCTGGTCCACGAAACTCACCTTTAACATTCGGCCCATCCAACTAGGGCTCCATTCATGGCCCCCCGCCTCAGAGAAGA
Organism: Ampullaceana balthica; assembly: GCA_944989445.1. NCBI lineage: Eukaryota > Metazoa > Mollusca > Gastropoda > Lymnaeidae > Ampullaceana > Ampullaceana balthica. Next base: position 89,300 of record CALYLW010000094.1, on the reverse strand, counting down.
GGAATAATTACCTCGGCCGACTTTGACCTTACCACATAGTAACTCTAAGAGCGGGAGGCAGTGGTTAAGTCTATGGTACCTTTAAGCACAACCATAGACACATCATATGTCTTAGTGTTCCATATTCCAAGTCTAGTGTATACCTTTAGTACAATCATAGACACATCATGTGTCTTAGTGTTCCATATTCCAAGTCTATGTTACCTTTAGTACAATCATAGACACATCATGTGTCTTAGTGTTCCATATTCCAAGTCTATGTTACCTTTAGTATAATCATAGACACATCATGTGTCTTAGTGTTCTATATTCCAAGTCTATGTTACCTTTAGTACAATCATAGACACATCATGTGTCTTAGTGTTCCATATTCCAAGTCTATGTTACCTTTAGTACAATCATAGACACATCATGTGTCTTAGTGTTCCATATTCCAAGTCTATGTTACCTTTAGTACAATCATAGACACATCATGTGTCTTAGTGTTCCGTATTCCAAGTCTATGTTACCTTTAGTACAATCATAGACACATCATGTGTCTTAGTGTTCCATATTCCAAGTCTATGTTACCTTTAGTAAAATCATAGACACATCATGTGTCTTAGTGTTCTATATTCCAAGTCTATGTTACCTTTAGTACAATCATAGACACATCATATGTCTTAGTGTTCCATATTCCAAGTCTATGTTACCTTTAGTACAATCATAGACACATCATATGTCTTAGTGTTCCATATTCCAAGTCTATGTTACCTTTAGTACAATCATAGACACATTATGTGTCTTAGTGTTCCATATTCCAAGTCTATGTTCCTCTTAGTACAATCATAGACACATCATGTGTCTTAGTGTTCCATATTCCAAATCTATGTTACCTTTAGTACAATCATAGACACATCATATGTCTTAGTGTTCTATATTCCAAGTCTATGTTACCCTTAGTACAATCATAGACACATCATATGTCTTAGTATTCCATATTCCATGATTACATTAGAAGTAATACGGATTAAAATATGTGGTTATCTCTATTTTCAAAGATAATACTAATTTTAATCATTAAATAAACATATACTTCCGTCAAGACAATTGTCAAGGGAAAGCAGCTATAAATAACTCAGAATTTCCCACGTTGGTGCTGAATATGAAACTGAAAGTGATCATATAAGCTTTGTTAAACTTGATAATTGTTTATTGAAACTCAAGATTTTGACGTCTTATAAATTGATCGTGAATGTTTTAGGGCATTAAAATAGATCTATGGCATCCGTCCATCCTCTGGGATGGTGGCGTTTCCTCCTTCTCCTCTACGCCCCTTCCCCTTTCTCCTGGCCATTTTCTCCTCGCTCCTGGCTGTATGGGAAGGTTCCGCGACTAGAATGCCCTCGCGCAATTTTGCCCACCAGGAGGTGCGCTCCACAGCAATGGTCTCCCACGTTTTATGGTCAATCTGCGCCAGAGTTATGTCTTTCTTTTTAGACATCATTGAAGCGCAAGCAAGGGCGTCCTCTCTTCCGCATACCAGTTGCCAGCTCGCCGTAAAGCAAGGCTCTTGGTCTATATCAGCAAGGCTCTTAAAATATATCAGTGCTGTGGAAATTAACGATTTGTTGTGCAATAATTTACAAAATTTGCTGCGTGGTAATTCTAAACTCCTGCGTGGCGTCGGTCAAATATTTGCGCAGCCGCGTTGCTAAAAGGGAACATTGCTACCATGGTTCTAACACTTCGCTTACATATCACCTGCAAACCAAACATCCACTACAGTTGACTACATTATCAGAAACTTCAGCTGAGACAATCTAAAGCTATGTGAACTATTGTTCAGCTTGGCTGGTTATATTGTCACTTCAACCAAATAATGTCAATTCACTTGTCTGTTTGCGTTGTTGGCTAAAATATGTCGCATAAAGGAGACATTCCAGTGTTATAACGATTTTCGACGAGTACATTTAATACATTTTAATGTTACTTATGACAATAAATTTCTATTTTTGGCTTTAATCGAAATTATATGCATAGCACTCTCAGTTATTTTTCTGTATTCACCTTGCAGCGTACATAATGTTTGTGTACATCTTTAGTAAAGACGAAGCTTCTATAACGAATTTATTTCCGGCTCTAAATCATTATTCATTATTCATTTTTCGCGCAAAGTCGCGCGTAAGTGTATAACAAGGGTCGGGAATCCATGGCTCGCGAGCCAGACGTGGCTCTATTGATGGCTGCATCTGGCTCTCAAGCAAATGTTCGATTATTTTTAAAAAACTGTTTATTTAGACACCTTTGATCTACAATGTAGATTAATTGCATATATAAAAAAACAGCATAAAAATGTTATTTAAAAGAATTCAAAGACAAAATGATTGTTCTTTTAGTGTTGAAATAACACCAAATGGACTTATTTACTTGAATTTTTAGTTTTAAACATAATGTATGGCTCTCACAGAATTACATTTCAAAAACAAATGTGATGTTTATGGCTCTCCCAGACAAAAAGTTTCCCGACCACTAGTCTATAAGCAACACAACGCTTAATTTGTATTGAGTTGTAGATTCTTTAGTTCAAACTGTCGAGTTGACTCTAGCAGAGATAACTAATAAATAATTTTACATGTTACATTTGTATATCAACACTGATGACATCAATTACATGTTACATTTGTACATCAACGCTGATGACATCAATTACGTTGAAACTTCCCCAAGTGGCTTTGGAAGTTTGTTTTCACGTGAAGATACACTTAGACCATGACAACAGCTGGACATCAGTAATGTCAACTGAGAGGTCGAAGTTGTCATTGTCTCAAGTTCACTGCACCTACAAGACACCAAAGTTCCTTCAACTTTAAGCTAAACGCTTCCCATGAGCCCGTGTGGAAAGCAATGGTTTTTTTTTCTTTGCTGGAGTTGAACCCACGACAAAATTGTTGAGCTCTTACGTTTCAGACCACATGCCACCCAACAGATTTTTTAAAAATATAAAAAATTTGTTATTTTATTATTATTATTATTTTAAAGGTATTATTATGTTAATATTATTTTTCTTTTTGCTTTGAGAATTTCTTTGATTTCCATTGAACTTCTTGACTGAACAAGAAATTTGAAAAGTAGTCTTGAATGTTTGGAGCAGACGTCTAAACGACATCTTCATGAACATCTTGATGTTGAGATGATCATCGACACGAGGTTGTTCAGTTCAAAACGAGAATCTAATCAAAGATTTGATGGACCTTCCGGGAAACTCCCCCCGACAAATGGTGGTCCTCAGTAGTTCATGTTTCTTGTATCCCATTCTGTTCATATCATAGAGGAACCTTCATTTGAACATTTTTGGGTTTGAACATTTATCCTTCTAACTCCTACATGAACAGTTCCCGTAATGACAATCAAATATTCGTACTTGCTCAAGTTATTTGTATACGAAATGTATGTTAATGAGTAATTATTCCAGATATTTGTTGTTGGTAAGAAACCTTCCTATACAAATGTCAAACACATTACGTCACTTGACCTTATACAAGATCACCGAGTTTGTCACGCAGGGTTCAAAGTTCAAAGTGCAAATATCACGCACTCACTAAGTCACATTGACTTTCCTGACTAATGTCATAATATTATGAGTCTGCCAATAGCACCTCATATGGAGTTACAAATACCACATAATTGATCCCGACCTATTGATTCTATATGCCCTATAATATTATCCTAAAATACCAGCCCAATTACAGCATCCGTATGCCATCTGATATAACTTTAAGAAAAGAACTTCGTATGGTCTAAAAATGAAACCTTATTCGACATACATCTCACCATCTCACAATGAAACCTTATTCGACATACATGTCACCATCTCACAATGAAACCTTATTCGACATACATCTCACCATCTCACAATGAAACCTTATTCGACATACATCTCACCATCTCACCATCTCACCATCTCACCATCTCACCATCTCACCATCTCACCATCTCACCATCTCACCATCTCACCATCTCACCATCTCACCATCTCACCATCTCACCATCTCACCATCTCACCATCTCACCATCTCACCATCTCACCATCTCACAATGACCATGCAGTTAATTTCACACTAGAAAATGTCAACTAAAATGACCCCAAAATGTCAACTAAAATGACCCCAAAATGTCAACTGACCATAAACACGATGTTGTCCTGTCAGAATCACTTCAACATTTCTAACGAAAGCCCTTCACAAACAATCCATACATTGGTAGTTTCACTTTAAAATTTTAACATCTAAAGTTGGTGTGACCAGTGGTTCTAAACATTTTTTGTTTCAATTTTCCACATCATTCACTGTGTACATGTACACATTATTGGATCCCAGTGGAATTAAACAAATCTTAATTCACTGTGTACATGTACACATTATTGGATCCCAGTGGAATTAAACAAATCTTAATTCACTGTGTACATGTACACATTATTGGATCCCAGTGGAATTAAACAAATCTTAATTCACTGTGTACATGTACACATTATTGGATCCCAGTGGAATTAAACAAATCTTAATTCACTGTGTACATGTACACATTATTGGATCCCAGTGGAATTAAACAAATCTTAATTCACTGTGTACATGTACACATTATTGGATCCAAGTGGAAAAACAAATCTTAATTCAAAGTTTGTAAACCCCGTACTGACATCTTCCTGTTCCTCTGCTGGATTTGATTTCGTTATATTTGAAAGTATACATTGATATGATGGGTTTTTGTTTTTTTTTAAATTGGGTTTAGAGGGATAATGGGGAGGGACCATATCACCAGGGTGCCCGGGTGCCTACAGTTGTCAAGGGCGTCTTCTGGGATGCACTGTCTCTAGTTCAAATAAGACTTGAATGACCGCATAGAACCCTCGTGTCCTTGACTGTGACCATACTGCTAAGTAAACATTGGGCCCTCCAGAAATGTTTCCCCGCTTCTTCGAGCCAAAACTAAGTAAACATTGGGCCCTCCAGAAATGTTTCCCCGCTTCTTCGAGCCAAAACTAAGTAAACATTGGGCCCTCCAGAAATGTTTCCCCGCTTCTTCGAGCCAAAACTAAGTAAACATTGGGCCCTCCAGAAATGTTTCCCCGCTTCTTCGAGCCAAAACTAAGTAAACATTGGGCCCTCCAGAAATGTTTCCCCGCTTCTTCGAGCCAAAACTAAGTAAACATTGGGCCCTCCAGAAATGTTTCCCCGCTTCTTCGAGCCAAAACTAAGTAAACATTGGGCCCTCCAGAAATGTTTCCCCGCTTCTTCGAGCCAAAACTAAGTAAACATTGGGCCCTCCAGAAATGTTTCCCCGCTTCTTCGAGCCAAAACTCGATTGCCGGGCGCTACAAAACCCATCTCGAGTTGACAGAACGAATTCCGTGGAGATTGTAGAACAAGACTTCATCGGTCAGGGTGGGGCGTTGAGGGGAGAGATGTTATCAAATGGACGTATGTTTGCATCAAGTGGTCAAGGGATAACATCTTCGTTTTGATGGAAGGGAAGTAATAAACTCAGTGTGTGGATTGTCTGCCAAAGCAGCGGCGTGTACCGTTGATGGTTGGTTGTCTTACAGCGGCGTGTACCGTTGATGGTTGGTTGTCTTACAGCGGCGTGTACCGTTGATGGTTGGTTGTCTACAGCGGCGTGTACCTTTGATGGTTGGTTGTCTTACAGCGGCGTGTACCGTTGATGGTTGGTTGTCTTACAGCGGCGTGTACCGTTGATGGTTGGTTGTCTTACAGCGGCGTGTACCGTTGATGGTTGGTCGTCTTACAGCGGCGTGTACCGTTGATGGTTGGTTGTCTTACAGCGGCGTGTACCGTTGATGGTTGGTCGTCTTACAGCGGCGTGTACCGTTGATGGTTGGTTGTCTTACAGCGGCGCGTACCGTTGATGGTTGGTTGTCTACAGCGGCGTGTACCTTTGATGGTTGGTTGTCTTACAGCGGCGTGTACCGTTGATGGTTGGTTGTCTTACAGCGGCGTGTACCGTTGATGGTTGGTCTACAGCAGCGTGTACCACTGATGGTTGGCGTACAACGGCGTGTACCAATAATGATAGAATCTACGGGCAGCACACATCCTTGACTATATCGACTTTGGTGGTTGCAGTGTCATACAGTTCTACAGTTGTCAAGTTCTACCCCATCCTACCATTTGACCCGATCTACCCCCTTCTCCCATTTGACCCGATCTACCCCCTCCTCCCATTTGACCCGATCTACCCCCTCCTCCCATTTGACCCGATCTACCACCTCCTCCCATTTGACCCGATCTACCCCCTCCTCCCATTTGACCCGATCTACCCCCTCCTCCCATTTGACCCGATCTACCCCCTCTCCCATTTGACCCGATCTACCCCCTCCTCCCATTTGACCCGATCTACCCCTCCTCCCATTTGACCCGATCTACCCCCTCCTCCCATTTGACCCGATCTACCCCCTTCTCCCATTTGACCCGATCTACCCCCTCCTCCCATTTGACCCCATCTACCCCCTCCTCCCATTTGACCCGATCTACCCCCTTCTCCCATTTGACCCGATCTACCCCCTCCTCCCATTTGACCAGATCTACCCCTCCTCCCAGTAGACCCGATCTACCCCCTCCTCCCATTTGACCCCATCTACCCCCTCCTCTCAGTTGACCCGATCTACCCCCTCCTCCCAGTTGACCCGATCTACCCCCTCCTCCCATTTGACCCGATCTACCCCCTCCTCCCATTTGACCCAATCTACCCCCTCCTCCCATTTGACCCGATCTACCCCCTCCTACCATTTGACCCGATCTACCCCCTCCTCCCATTTGACCCCATCTACCCCTTCCTCCCATGTCTGTGTCTATGTGTGTGTCTATGTCTTTGTGTGTGTCTATGTATGTGTTTGTGTGTGTCTGTGTGTGTGTCTGTCTATGCGTGTGTCTCTGTCTGTGTGTCTCTATGTGTCCGCCTGTGTGTATGTGTGTGTCTGTCTTTATGTGTGTCTGTCTGAGACTGGGAGGATGTAGATCGTCCAGCTTTGTTGTGATTTTCATACTTGATTATTTTAACTCAAAATGGGAGAGTGGGTGTGTACGTGTGAGTTCTATCTTATAAAACAAACCAAGTTCCATAATTGAAGGCATCTCTCCTAGGCTCTTTTAGCGATACCCCACAACTCATGCTGGTTTTGTTGGCACGACCAAAGGGATGTTACTCTCGGTATAAATTAGCCCACATTTTAAGTACCCGTGTACCAACGAGTAAAGTCCCCTTCGGAAGTCAAATGTTATTAGGGCACTGCTATGAAATATTCCATCTCCTTCAGAGAAAATGTTGGTGATGTAGGAGTGGTTCTCAAATGTGAAGATTTTCTTATCACGGTGTCATTAATATATGACTTAGAAGTAGGGCTGTTAATATTGTTAAAAAAGCTGCCCGGGTACCCGTTCAAATTTCGAACGGGTACCCGGGTTACCCGTTCAAAACGCCGCATAATTTTCGGGGTCATGACGGCTATACAATTCAACCTAGCCACCATCCATGCACCTCATCAACCTAGCCACCATCCATGCACCTTATCAACCTAGCCACCATCAATGCACCTCATCAACCTAGGTACCATCAATGCACCTCATCAACCTAGCCACCATCCATGCACCTCATTTCAAACAGTATCCAACGGCATGTTTCCAATAACATACTATTGTGCACTAGAAACTTTTATTCCTGCTATAAGTGCATTCGTCATACTCATCAACGTAAGCTACGGTAAACTACGGTAACATTCAAACAAAATGTCAACAACAATGACGTCATGTTCAGTCAGGTCACACGGGCCCAGCAGCTTGAATGTTTATGTTAACTAGGCGGCGGTATTAACTTTTAAATTTATTAACTTTAAATACTGACAACTTTGTACGTCCTATTGAAATAGATTTTTGTGCTAGGCCTACACAAGAAGCAAACACAAGAAACACAAGCGAATGGAAAGGGCGCGGGTTTGTTAAATTGTTTCAGCGATGTGCGTCTCGACACCTGTGGGTGGGTGGTGACAGTTTACATCACAAACCATTTACAAACCAATCGCTCCCTTCAACTTTTAAAATTTAAATCAAGCCCAGATTATTTTCAACCCTTTGTCTTGTCGAGATTTAAAATATTTTAAAAAACCCGTCATTTATTTTTATTTTTAAAGAATATATATTTGAACGAATGAAATATAACTTTAAATTTTAAAAATATAATAATAGGTGAGGTGCTGTTTTTAGTATGTCAGAATAGGAGTGGAGGAAGGAGTGAGGAGGTAGATAAAATTAATGTAGTGGATGCATTTCAAATCCAAGTTAGCGTCCTGTCATTGATTCATTCAAAGAACCAAAATATTTTTGTTTTTTAACGATTTTTGTTTTATGCTGGGATTAAAAAGGTCTATCAAAATACATTGTAGTTTGTCTGGACCGTACTTACTTTTCCGTTGACAGATACAGCTTCTGAAGCGTTTTCGTGTTAAACGTATTTCAAAGCGAATATTTCAAACGAGAAATCTAAATAGGATAAATTTTCGCGAGCCGCAATGTGAACATAGAAGAGCCGGAGTTTGGCTACCTTTGGTATAGACATTGCAGCCACATTTTTACGGGTACCCGGGTGCAATTTTACTACCAGGGCATTTGCACAGCAACGGGTACCCGGGTTGACAGGCTTACCTAGAAATCCAGAAGTTAAATGCAGGTAAACATTGCATTGTTACCGCCGTTTAAATCATTTATTAGTATTACAATATACAAGTAATTGTGTTCAATTATATGACATCAGTTTTAATGGGAATATACACATACCAATAATCATGATTTACTATAATATTTTTTATTTTACTTTCTACTAACAGTATATTTTTAAAATTAAAAATAATTTTAACCTGATTTCAAACATTATATTAGAAAGATGAAAAAAAAGTACTTTATTGTTTCCAGTGGAACTCCATTTCAAATTTTACAACAATGGAGACGTAATGTTCACAACCATCCAATTCCGACCGAGAGACGATGAACATATTTCAGATGAACATATTTCAGATGAACATATTTCAGATGAACATATTTCAGATGAACATATTTCAGATGAACATATTACAGATGACACATATTTCAGATGAACATTTTTCAGATGAACATTTTTCAGATGAACATTTTTCAGATGAACATATTTCAGATGAACATATTTCAGATGAAACATATTTCAGATGAACATATTTTCAGATGAACATTTTTCAGATGAACATTTTTCAGATGAACATTTTTCAGATGAACATTTTTCAGATGAACATTTTTTCAGATGAACATATTTTCAGATGAACATTTTTTCAAATGAACATTTTTCAGATTAACATTTTTCAAATGAACATTTTTCAGATAAACATATTTCAGATAAACATATTTGAGATGAACATTTTTCAAATGAACATTTTTCAGATGAACATTTTAGAAAAATAAGAGAGTTAATTGTCTCGTGGTGTAAGCAAATAAAAATACTTGACAATGCAGCTCTAAATATGCCAGAATAAAAGGGAAAATAAAATAAAAAAGAGAATTTATTTTTAAATTTTTAATTGTGTTTTTTATATATAAACATCAAAGATTTAATGATGAATTAAGTATTAAAGTTAATCCTCGATCAATATTTTTATTTTTAAATTTAGTTAAACATTTTAATTTGATAATTATTATTATACACACTCCAGAAAAAATTGCTAAAAATCCTCATAGCGTATTTCATTTGAAAAATCTTTAAGGAAAATTTACATTAGATAGCAAACAACCAACCAGCAATAATGAAGCTGTCTATCCCATGTGTAGTGGTCAGTGTGAGGCACGGCTCACAGTAAGACACGGGTCAGTGTGAGACACGGGTCACTGTGAGGCACGGGTCACTGTGAGGCGATGGTCAGTGTGAGACACAGGGCAGTGTGAGAACCCCTGCACGATGTTGTTGGCCAATGCCAAGTAACTCACACAATAAACAGAAGACGTTCTTCATACTCTCAATCTCATTTACCGCCCGTCTGACAGCGGCCCTACGTCAGCGGTCAGCGTCTACATGATAAGTCAATTTCACTGGTCAAGATGAGATCACTCATTTTTATAGGAATTTCAGTTCAACGGGGTGGGTGGTGTCCCCTTGTTGTCCCTAAGGCGCGTTGTGTGCCCTTGTGGTTCCTAGGGTCGGAGGATATTTGTTTCTTGTTGTCCCGAAGGCGGGTTGTGTGCCCTTGTGGTTCCTAGGGTCGGATGATATTTGTTTCTTGTTGTCCCTAAGGTGGGTTGTGTGCCCTTGTTGTTCCTAGGGTCGGAGGATATTTGTTTCTTGTTGTCCCTAAGGTGGGTTGTGTGCCCTTATGGTTCCTAGGGTCGGAGGATATTTGTTTCTTGTTGGAAACAACTTGAGAAGGTTTTGTGATCAAACTAACAGAATGTAGACGAGGGCGTTCTGTGCATTCAGTTTAACATATTGACATCTATGTTTAACATATTGACATCTGTGTGTAACATATTGATATCTGTGTTTAACATATTGACATCTGTGTTTAACATATTGACATCTATGTTTAACATATTGACATCTGTGTGTAACATATTGATATCTGTGTGTAACATATTGATATCTGTGTGTAACATATTGACATCTGTGTGTAACATATTGATATCTGTGTGTAACATATTGATAACTGTGTGTAACATATTGACATCTGTGTGTAACATATTGATATCTATGTTTAACATATTGGCATCTATGTTTAACATATTGACATCTGTGTGTAACATATTGACATCTGTGTGTAACATATTGATATCTGTGTGTAACATGTTGATATCTGTGTGTAACATATTGACATCTGTGTGTAACATATTGATATCTGTGTGTAACATATTGATATCTGTGTGTAACATATTGACATCTGTGTGTAACATATTGATATCTATGTTTAACATATTGGCATCTATGTTTAACATATTGACATCTGTGTGTAACATATTGACATCTGTGTGTAACATATTGATATCTATGTTTAACATATTGGCATCTATGTTTAACATATTGACATCTGTGTGTAACATATTGATATCTATGTTTAACATATTGGCATCTATGTTTAACATATTGACATCTGTGTGTAACATATTGATATCTGTGTGTAACATATTGATATCTGTGTGTAACATATTGACATCTGTGTGTAACATATTGATATCTATGTTTAACATATTGGCATCTATGTTTAACATATTGACATCTGTGTGTAACATATTGACATCTGTGTGTAACATATTGACATCTATGTTTAACATATTGGCATCTATTTTTAACATATTAACATCTATTGTAACATATTGACATCTATTGTAACATATTGGCATCTATGTTTAACATATTAACATCTATTGTAACATATTGGCATCTATGTTTAACATATTAACATCTATTGTAACATATTGGCATCTATGTTTAACATATTAACATCTATTGTAACATATTGACATCTAGTTGGGTTCAGATTCTTCGTCAGCAAGAAAAAAAATATTATTGAAAAGATACGAGATAAATTCTATATATATATAAAATGAAAGTATGTATGTAATTTTGTTCATTATAGCTGACTAAACCATTCATCAGATCGCTATGAAACTTTAGAGACTTTTGAGTACGCTCCCGGGATGGTAATAGGCAACATTTTTCAAAATTTGAACACTCATGGGGCGCCGGGGGCCCATAATGTGATTTTTTTCTTATATGAGCTATATAAAAACTAGTTTAAGCGTTAGCTATTAGGTAAATTGATGGATCTTAACCAAACTTTGTATGTAACAACTTGGTAGCCAATATTGAAATACTATAGGGCAATAATTTCCTAATGTTCATTTCTTCGTGGCCTAGGGCCCCAAATGCCTTATTTCATAAATGTTTAAGATTTTATTTCCCACTCATTTATGAACGATCTTGAGATATATAGATAAATAGATCCTTTACGAAATTAATTGAAATATACAGGTGTTTTGAACTTTGTATCTTGCGCTAAATGGGCCCTATGGCCCTTGATGTAGTATTTTGCTTATATAAGATATATAAAAATTAGTTTATGCGTTAGCTACTGAGTAAATTAATGCATCTTAACCAAACTTTGTTTACATAAACTTGGAAGCCCATATTATAATAACAAAGGATACTGAACTTCTAATGTCGATTTTTTCGGGGCCGGGTGTCCTAAATGTGTTTTTTTCGTTTATCTCTAAGCTATACTTTCACTTTGTTATGACTTTCTTAAGACTCAGAACAGCTGCGGGCCCAAGCAATCATTCTTAGTGTGTATGCCCCAACTCTCTGTTCAGAACAGCTGTGGGCCTAGCAATCATTCTTAGTGTGTATGCCCTAACTCTCTGTTCAACCCCGGAAGAGAAGGACCAGTGTTATGGAGCTTTAGACGAGGCAATAGCCAGCATCCACAAAGACGAGGCAATCTATCTCCTAGGAGATTTCAATGCTAGAGTGGGGCGCGACCACGAAGCCTGGCCCACATGCCTAGGCCTCTTTGGAAGAGGAAATATAAATGAGAATGGACAGAGGCTTCTGGAACTGTGCTGTTCACGAGGCTTGTGTGTGACCAAAACTTTCTTCAAATGCAAGGATATGCACCAAGTATCGTGGAGACACCCTCGATCGCGCCAATGGCACCGGCTGGACCTCATAACCAGGCGTGAGCAACAAGCTAGCGTCCTACTCACCCGCAGCTATCACAGTGCCGACTGCGACACGGATCACTCCCTTGTGGCAAGGAAGGTACGGATAATGTGGAAAAACTCTTACCATATCAACACCTTCTGCATGAAAGACCCTGTGAAAACGCAGCTGTTCACTGACAAAGTGAAAGAAAGTCTCTCAAAGACGACCCCATGCGTCACCATTGATTCCAAGTGGACGCATCTCAGAGACACAATCTATACATCAGCAATACATGCATTTGGCAAGAAATCTCACAGAAAAACGGGCTGGTTTGCTGAATATTGGGACGAGATGAAGCCTGTCGCTGAAGCCAAAAGGAAAGCTCTTATGGCGTACAAGGAAAAGCCCACACTTGACAGGCTGCATGCCTTAAAAACAGCAAAGTCGCATGCCCATAAAGTTGCACGTCAATGTGCCAATACCTACTGGCTTAACCTCTGCTCCAGCATACAATCAGCTGCAGACATGAGCAATGCCAAAGCCATGTACGAAAATATAAAGAAAGCAACTGGCCCATTTGACGTCCAAAGTTGCCCCCCTGAAGTCCAAAAGTTGAGAAATTATCCCAGACCAGGCAGGACAGCTAAAACGATGGGTTGAGCATTACATGGAACTGTATTCAACAGTTAACACAGTCTCCAGCACAGCTCTAGATGACATCCCCCGATATGCCACTCATGGAAGAACTTGATGTCATGCCCACACAGGAAGAGCTGAACAAAGCAATTGACTGCCTAGCTTGTGGAAAAGCCCCTGTGAATGATGGCATACCACCGGAAGCTCTAAATAGTGGCCAGACAGCTTTACTACAGCCATTGCACGAGCTTCTGTCCATCTGCTGGGAACAGGGCTATATCCCCCAAGACCTAAAGGATGCAAATATAGTGACACTATATAAAAACAAGGGTGATAGAAGTGACTGCAATAACTATCGCGGTGTCTCACTCCTTAGTATTGTAGGAAAGGCCTTCGCCCGTGTCATACTAACATGTTTACAGAGTCTAGCATCCCGCGTCTATCAAGAATCCCAGTGCGGTTTCCGGGCTGGTCGGTCTACCATAGACATGGTGTTCTCCATACGGCAGCTCCAGGAAAAATGCAGAGAGCAACAGATGCCGCTATACATTGCCTTTGTGGACCTTACCAAAGCCTTTAATTTCGTCAGTCGCAACGGGCTATTCCAAATCCTGGTAAAAATCGGCTGTCCCCCACACCTACTCGCCATCATCAGACAGTTCCATGATAATATGCAGGGCACAATGCAGTTCGATGGAGCTACGCCAGAAGCCTTTCCTGTCAGCGGTGGAGTTAAACAAGGTTGTGTACTTGCGCCAACACTGTTCGCAATATTCTTCTCTGTACTGCTTCGATACGCATTCAAGGATAGCAGTGATGGAATCTGGTTACACAACAGAGCTAATGGAGGACTTTTCAACACTGTCCGCCTCCGAGCCAAGACCAAAACGAAATATATCCTAATTCGTGAGCTACTTTTTGCGGAATGCCACATTAACAGTGCACACAGAAACTGGTTTACAACAACTCGTGTCAAGCTTCTCCCACGCCTATTAAGAATGTGGGCTGCAAATCAGCTTGAAAAAAACAAACATCATGGCTCAAGACACACAACCTCCTCCTACCATCAATATCGACAATCAAAACTTTGAGGTTGTGGACAGCTTCACCTACTTGGGTTCCAAGGTTTCCAACACACTGCCCATTGAAGAGGAAATAAACAGTAGAATTGCAAGCAGCTGCCACAATGGCAAAAACACCAAGTTAACAGAGAAAACCAAACTGTGTGTCTATAGAGCCAGCGTCATTAGTACACTGCTATACGGGAGCGAGACATGGATCCCTTATACATCCCAAGAGAGCAAGCTTATTAGCTATCACTTGCGATGCCTGCGTCGCATCCTTGGCATTAAATGGCATGACAAAGTGCTTAATACTGAGGTCCTAATGCGTGCCAATACCCAAAGCATGTTCTCAATCCTTAGTGAAAGACGCCTGAGATGGCTGGGACATGTTAAAGGAATGAGCCCTGGCCGCATCATCAAGGACCTCCTATATGGAGAACTGGCATCGGGAAAGAGGAAGACAGGTCGCCCACGTCTGCGATTTAAAGATGTCTGCCAAAGGGACATGAAAGCAGCTAGAATACACACAACCGACTGGGAATGTAAGGCAGAAGATAGATCTACGTGGCGCACAGTTGTCAAAGAGGGCGTCATAGTAGCCGAGGTGCGAATGATGGAGGAGGCTACAGACAGAGAGCTAGGAGAAAGGCCAAAACATTTGGTAGCACAGAAATCGTGAGTAAAAGCTGTGGTAAAGACTGTCACTCAAGATTAGGACTGCACAGCCACTCGAGGAAATGCAACCCAACTCAACGGTGATCCACCATCGTCTCGCGAGACGGAAGGATGCCGATATGATATGATACTTTAAATTTTACTGAGAACGTTGCAATGCATGACGGGTCTGCTAGTATTTTATACATTAGACCTATGGTTTGACCCATTCAATAGTAAATGAACAATTTTTTTGAGTGAGCGGTTCCTTTAAAATAATATTCTTAAAATAACCACGTTCTCAAACCATTTGATGTCCGTTCACGTTGAGGTCAGCTAATGGTCACTTTACGTTGTGTGTCAGCTAATAGTCACCACGTTGTGTATCAGTAAAGGGTCATTTCACGTTGTATGTTGTCAGCTAATGGTCACTTCATTTTACAGCCGGAGTCAAGTACCTTGATGTAGTCTTTTCATGGATGATAGGTAGAGCTTGATATTGCAAGTCTTCTCATTTAGAGATTTTGTTCAAGGTTAAAATGAAAGGATGTGGAATGCGATCACGTTTAAGGTGTGCATGTGTTTTTTAAATATATTTGTACCCCGGTACGGACTAGAATTGAAAACAAATTTTCACGATCTATTTCATCATAAAATTGGTTGTGTTCAATTTCTATTGAAACTCACTATCTTGCCCATGGTTATACAAATAATTATTTTTTTTAATTTTATATTCTTATATGAGCGGTTGTTTGTTTTTTTTGGTTGTTTTGTTTTTGTTTTTTCGGAGTTTTTTTTAAAGAAAAAAAAATGTATATGATTTGAATCGCTTCCATATTATCGCTCCGTAACGAATCAATGCTTAAATATCAACATTTGGATAGACACTAATGACAGGAATGTGGATTTGATGTGCAAGATCTTTCTCACCAAATTCAAATTAGTTTTTAAAAAATTTATTTTTTCAAGTGCTTCCTTGTATTATTTCTACTACAATGTTAAATAGACTACACATCTCAACTAAATCTCTTGTCTTGTATGCAAGTGGCACAATTTAAACTATTAAAATAAAAACACGTTAAACATAAGATTTCACACTTTATTTGGTGCTTTGTGACATTTTCAAAAATTAGTACATAAAGAGTAACACAGGACATAAAATATTAGTACATAAAGAGTAAAACAAGACATAAAATATTATTTCGTTTTCTGATCAAGTTAAAACATTTTATAAATTAATCAAATCGAATGGCTTCTTATGAACCATTATTCTAATAAAAACAAATATGTTGCAATTCTTTTGGCCTTGCTCCAGAAACCTTAAACAAAATATTTTTAACTTAATTGAATAGCGTCATTTTATTATTTGTATTCGATAAAAGCTAGAGAAAAATGTATGTCCTAACCTGAGAAAAATATTCATATAAATAAAAACATTTGTATCATTATATTAGTTTTAGGGTCGGTTGGTTGGGGGTGGGGGTGGGGGGGGGTCCACAATTGAGCGTCATTTGAACAGAGTGTTATGATCTGTTGGTGGAAGATTACATAGACTTTCTTTTTATCGAAGTCTCTGGCTCTTGAACTACGAGGTTACATTTAGCCTTGCTGATAGTTAACCACCCCACTGCTCCCAATTGCTCATAGTTAACCACCCCACTGCTCCCAATTGCTCATAGTTAACCACCCCACTGCTCCCAATTGCTCATAGTTAACCACCCCACTGCTCCCAATTGCTCCCCCCACCCGCACAGACTCCGCCACTGGAAACAGCTCAAGGCCTCAAAAAATAGTTTTTTCCGAAGAAAAAAATCACCAAGAAATACATTTGCTATTTGAACTCTTTCACCTCTGACTCAAATTGATGACGCTGATTTCTACGTTAAAGTTTGGACAAATATCACAATTTTGATGGCGTAACATTTTCACATTTTTATTGATCTTTTGTTTTAAAAAGACATTTCCATTCAATACATATACTTTTTTTGTCTTTGAGGGGAGTTGGAGGGGGTTCAAGGTTGTACTCAAGGGTCAAGGGATGTTTTTGGGTATGAAAGTCATTTTTCCTGTTTGTAAATTCACGTGTTTTGTTGTACGAAAATAATAAAATACGTAAAATATTTGTATAATGGTGTTTAGTTTTTGTTTGACTGGATGTGTTGGTTTGGTGAATTCCTGCATCTCAATATTCAACAAATTTCTTATGGCTTATGGTCCAATTCATTCAACCTCGATAAACATATGATCCGTTGGACAGCATCGAATTATAATGTTATCCCCGCTGGTTGTGTGTTTGTGACGAAACTTTCCTTTCAGTGTAAGAGGTTTTTTTAGTTTACTATTTCTTTTCTCTACATTCAGCAAAAATGAGAATTTTGAGTCTCTTTATCTATAAATGTATAGCACCAAAAAGCGTTACGGAATTTTGTTTAACCTACAGCGTTCTTTTACGTCATTTTTACTTCTACAATCTTGATAAAAAGAGTTTTAAGTGCTATTTACAGTTACCTGCTAACGTTGTACGTTTTTATATTTCATCGGCTATCGACGCTTTTAGTCGTTTCTTACACTACATGCCGTTACCTAATTATTCATCTTTAAAAAATTAAAACTATTTTTTTTTAAGGAAAATAAAATTAAAATTTGTAATTTGAGGGGGGAAAAAGCAACAACTAATGTTTCCACACACAAAAGTAATAGTAATAGTAATAGTAATAGTAATAGTAATAGTAATAGTAATAGTAATAGTAATAGTAATAGCAATAGCAATAGTAATAGTAATAGTAATAGCAATAGTAATAGTAATAGTAATAGTAATAGCAATAGTAATAGTAATAGTAATAGTAATAGTAATAGTAATAGTAAATACATATGATTTCTTATTCCTCCCTACCTGAAATATTATTTTCTTAATATTGTCGGTGACGTGATTAGCAAAGAACATTGAGTTCAAAGCTTTTTGTACATGATGCACAATTAACAACTGCTGTTATTTGTTTTAGGGTCATTTACTTCAAACTCTGCGTTACACTCTCAGGAGAAAATATTTTGTGAGGTATTTCTAAAATTTATTTTTTTAATTATTTTTTTTCTTCTTGAATGTAAAATACACACACAAAATATGAGTCAGCCAAATGTTATTGTTCACTGCCAACCCAAGGACGAAGAATCAGCCAACCACCACGTAGGGTTGTCGGAATAGGAGGTCAGAGGTCAAGGGTTGGCGTCTTAGTGGGGCGATGTGGAGGCAAAGATTAGACAACTCAGATTTAGGGCAAGTGGAATGAATAAAGGCTTACTCTCCTTATAGCCTGAACTAACGCTATAAATAAGCTGTCACTGAATGTCCCATTTCCTTCCCCGGATATTGATTATCAATTGGTCAGCCTTAAAGTACACTTCAGGGATATAGCTCATCAAATTTTATATCTAAATAATTGCTCCCGTCCCCCACACCGATCTATCATTTTTGTCAAAACCAACGAATCTCAAGTTGTGGATTAGACACGGCCATTTAATGCCATGAGTATCGTCAATCTTGGTCCGCTGCATTGAAAGGGCACTGTGTAAAGGGAAGAGGTCATTCGGTACACCGAATGACCACGAGTGAGAAGTTACGCAATCCTAATCAGCGAGTATTTTATAAACACAACAAGATAATCACCTGGCATGAGCCAACGGAAACTTCTTTTTAAGACGAGGCGTCCAGAGTACGATGAGTGGCCTTGAATGAGTCTTAATTAATTCTTCAATGATTGGCAATGCAATTTAAAGGAAGTTCCAAGACTTCAAGAATCTGGAACCACTCTTCAATATCCTCAATTCGCCAATTTATCAAAAATCTGATTCAGCCCCAGAGGATATACAGTTAGAGCTGCTTGACTTATAATCAGATTATAACCCGAAGGAGAAGTTCTATTTGCATTCGGTTTCTTTTTTTTCTTCCTTAGGTTGTTGTTTGTTAATAAATTGGTTACCGCACTTAAGCTACTTTCCACTAATTATGAAATAAGGAAATGTAATCAAGAACTTTTAAGTAACAGCCCATATTTCAGGATAAGCCGTAAGGATCTCCTTTTCTAGCCATAATTATTGGCAGCCGCTTTTGAATTTAAATTTAAATTCATCATTTGTATTTCTTTCCATCAATTCTTCTTATAACTGCGGATATAATTCTGTGTTTGCACTTCCATAAGGATCCAAAATCCAATCAGGTGTGTTCATGTTCAAAATATCATCAAATAGTTCATACAAATAGTTGATACAAATCTAAATGGAGAGCATCCACGTGCTGACAATAAGAAAGTATGTCGTCATCATTTTTTTCCTCTATCTGATACATTTGGGAACTGGCTGAATTGCCCTGGTTCAAAATTTCATTTGTACAGTAGAGGTTTCGTTACAAATGCAGAAATAACAGATTTTATTAAATTCAGTTCATCACCTTGAAGCCAAAGATTCCTTTCATTAAATGTTTGAAACAAGTCAGTCAAGTAAGCGATGTCTCATTTAAATAAATTAAATTGGATCGTAAAGCATCATTTTTTACTTTCAAGTAGTACTTCAGCATCGAGTTAAATAGTTTTTAAAACCATTCTAGACAAGCTCCCTTTGACAAACAAAGAACTTCTGTATGAAGCTGCAAACGATTAAATTCTTCATCGTTTTCATTACAACGCTGTTTAATTAAATCATCTGTCATTCAATAATTTGAATTATGTGGGCGTGCACTTCAATTTTGGCAACTAGGTGTTGACGATGGATTATGTAGTGTACTGTAAATGTTGACGATGGATTATGTAGCGTACTGTAAATGTTGACGATGGATTATGTAGTGTACTGTAAATGTTGACGATGGATTATGTAGTGAACTGTAAATGTTGACGATGGATTATGTAGTGTACTGTAAATGCATTCAGCACCTCATTTTTCAAATATGCAAGAACACGCCTATAGCGCCCTACTATCGCTAGAGCACCATCTGTGGCTATTGAAATATTACTTAGAGATAGGGAACGGCCAGATATGGTTTTTACTATTTGCCGGATCCGGATAGTTTGACCCTAATATTTGCCGAATCCGGATTCCGGATCCGGATATCACAACATTTAAGTGTAAGAGCTAAGAGGGTGTATTTTACTGCTCTTTTTAAATCCCTTATATTAACTTCACCGCCGTCTCTCTCTGTCTCTCTGTCTGTCTTGGGCGGGCACCGCGGAAAAACAGAAGTTAAAATCGACGGGTGGCGTCAACGCGTGACTTTGAATTACATACGTTGTTTAGAGATAAACTAAAAATGCATTAATTTAATTACGGTACGTTCGATCGATCTGAAATTTTGATACGATGCATTGTTAGGTGACACGGGTCCGTGTCCCAAATTTCAGCTCGATGGCTTCACGAGAAATTGGTAATTTTCGACTTTTGTTTTTCCGCCCACCCAAGACAGAGACGGCGGTGAAGTTAATATTAGGAATTTAATAAAACAAACCCGTAAAAACAAAGTTTTTGATTATAAATCCCTTATATATGAGACATAACTAACAGTATTGATTATTTTCAAACATTTACAGACTGAATCTGTCTTAACTCAAGTTTGCTTCATAACCCTAGGGGGGAGGGGTGGGTGGGAGGGGGAGAGGGGAAAAGTCTGGTCACCGATTCGCTTGACCGAGCTCAGCGTGACACGTAAAATGTAAACAAAAGCACCCCGTCGCTTCGATGGGTCGCCTCAATGCGTCAACTCAAACTTTCACGTGGGAAAAAAACAATAACAAACCGTGAATTTGAATTACATACCTCATATAAGGATAAACTAAAAATGCATTAATTTAATTACATTACGTTCGATCGATCTGAAATTTTGATACGATGCATTGTTAGGTCAGACGGGTCAGTGTGCCAAATTTCAGCTCGATCGAATCACGGGAAGTGGGTCATTTTCGACTTTTGTTTTTCCGCACACCCGCCCATGAGATGATGAGATGACGACAGACAGAGACGGCCGCGAAGTTAATATAAGGGATTTAAAAAGCAAACAAAACGTTAGGCTTTATAAAAAGAAACTTTTACAAATGTAATCTAATATATAAAGCTCAGTTGGTGTTTGTATCTTTGTATGTTTGTATGTTTTTATGTTTATATGTTTGTATGTTTAACTTTTCGACTTTCTGTTAGACAGCCACGGAAAAACCATATGACGGACGGGGCCAAATTTCTCAGGACGGTTCCTTTTACCCTGAAGGTGATTTTAAGTTAGTTTTTGTAATTGTCCCTTTTGCCCGATGCCGCAAATTAAATAATCAGAAAATGCAGAGACAAAGAATAAAAAAATTAATCTTATTTCTGTATTGTACAAATTTACGCGGACATTCAAATGCCTTTCAAAGCGAGTTACTTTTGGTGACATTTTTATCCCCAATACATTATTTTCAGCGGTGCGCATTCAAAAAATATTATAATGTCTAATTACGGTGCGCACATTTTCGTGTGCGCTTCCTAATTTGAGCTGTGTAGTACAAAGAATTGTCATTTTCTTTACTGTTACTTTCTATATATTAGATAGACACGTAAACATATTTAATTACAACTGCCACATGATGCGTTATATTTAACTGTTTACGCGTTTAAATTTAATTGCGAATTTGTTTGAATTATTTTCTGTTCCATAACTCGACATTTAATAAAAACCTATTTATGTAATAATTGTCTCAGTATTTTTTTCAAGGCTTCATTTTTAGCGGTGCGCGTTCTAAAATCTTTTATCGCCTGATTACCGTGCGCACATTTTCGTGTACGCATCTTAAATTTAGCTGTGTCCTTTTAATATAACATTTATATTTTGTTTGTCTTTTACATAAGCTATTGTTTTTTACATAACATATACACTTATACTATTTAAACTTAGGCTACCGGACCTATTAACATGAGTAGATTAAACTAAATAAAGTGATCCTGAAAACGCTTAATTATTTTGTATTGCGAATTGAATATGTTATGTTCATTCCTTTTGATGATGGATTAACATAGGCCATTTTTAACATCAATTATTGTGATGGTTTCACATGCGTTTTTAACATAAAATGTATTTGTTTTGTTTGCTATTTTTAAATTAGGAATATAGCCTAATTTCTTTATTTATCTTTATTATCTTTATCTCATAAACGCTGTTGCAAATATTGTATTAATTACAATTGTGTTACGATGCAGTGTCGTAAATATATAAGAGCTTTTTTAGTGACGACAGTGGCAGAGATCTTTTGGGAAAATGTCAACAAAGCAGTGGCCTTTTTTTAATGGATACAAAGAAACAAACAATGGATACAAAATAAAAATATCAACTGAGCTTTATATATTACATATGCGTTTAAATTATTTTATTTCAATTATTTTCACGATGCATTGTATTAATATTTTACATGCAATGAATAAAATTGGGATTTTTAAAAATTTAATTCATAACTCGACATTTAATTAAAAACCATAGATGTAGCGAGTTTATTTTATGTTGAAAGTGATGGCCTATGTCAAATAAACTTACACTTTAAAACAGTTTACTTAAGCTTTATATACACTATACATTATAAACTTTCGCTACTGAACGTATTAACAAAACTTGAATAAATTTAATGAAGTGATCCTGAAAACGCTTAAATAATATGAATTGCGAATTGAATATGTTTTTATGTTCATTCCTTTGTATTCAGAATAGCATAGGCCATTTCTAAAATTGCCTTTTAATCATTTTTAAGATGCACTTATTAACAGACGGTTGAATCTTTTTTTTTCATTTTTATTTTTTTTCCAGATATAAAATCTGGTGTGTGTGTGTGTGCATTGAATATAATTTACAAAATATGACGCCTTATCCGAAATAGGGAACAAAACAAAAAAAGATTCCTTTTTGAAATTATACACATTGCTTATAAACCGTAAATATAAATCGTAAAATATAGAGACATAAAAAATGTTAAATATTATTTCCCTGTTAGAATAATTATGAATACGTCAAAAGGAGGAGTTATTTTGGTCCAGTACATTTACTTTATAACAAGACTTTATTTTATGCGGCCAGCTTTCTATATTGTCTAAATGTGGTGTGCACATTTTTTTATATCATTTTAATTCGACCGGTTTTATTTTTTTTTAAGTATTTTAGAAAGTACATTTATAATTTTGTTTATTTGCGCTATGAGTCACTTAGCTTTTGCATTTTAAAGGGATAGTGCCACATGTTCTTTATCTCATAGACGTGGTTACAAATATTATATAACTTACAATTGTGATACGATGCAGTTTCGTAATTATATATTAAATTTTTGAGTGACGAGGGTGGTAGAGCTCTTTCGGAAAACCTATAAGTTATGTTAATTTTGTACAATTGGGAATGAAATTGTAAATTTAGTTATTATGGTCGGCAAGAATCATTATTTAATAAATCATATCTTTTAAATAGTAAGGTTATGTTAAATGGCACTGCATTAAGTGAAAACAACTCACGCGGTAAAATTGCATATCTCTGTTTCTCCTAAGATTTTAACTAAATAGATGAATCTGAAATTTAACTTGGCAAATAAAAATTGTAATAACCAGCAACTAATAATTGATTAAAGGGTCAGCACACTCCCGCTACGAAATGTGGGTATTTTTCTAGTAGAGATATAAAACTAGAATGCTACCTCACTTTTCTGAGACCTGTACTAGAATATGCATTTTCTGTATCGGACCCATTCACTAAAGAAAACATTGATAAACTAGAACAAATTCAAAAAAAGAGCTGCCAGATTCATTACTGAAGAATATTCAAAACTGACAAGAATAACAGCATTAGTTAAATCATTAAACCTTGAAACACTCGAGGATAGAAGAACCAAGAGTAAAGTGATAATCAGACATAAAGCAATTAATTATAATTTAGAAATACAACACAATGATAACTTAATAGGCCTACATCCCTCAAATAGACGTAAGGATAAAAAAAACTTTCTTATTCCGTATGCAAGAACAAGCACATACACATTTTCGTTCTTCCCGCCCGAAATTCGGGCGTGCAATGGGTTGCCTGAAGAAACCAGGAAAACGAACAATTTATCAGCATTTAAATCTCTAATAAAATGCAGGACTAAACACCAACATAGATAAGCTTAGGACGCAATAATCGTCTGTATAGAAGGAGTGTCTGTAACATTTAAGATAAGATATGATAGTATATGATACTATTTATTAAAATATTTCTTATCCAACAAATGGATAGTAGCTGCTATCTAAAATGTCGGTTTGTGACACTGTCAACGTCAACGATGAACATTTTACAATGAATTAATGAACGAACTAGAACAAAGTGCAATGAACTTTGTACCGTGTACCAATCAAACGCTGTTGTACTAAGTGTGTAGTGTGGTGTACAAGAAGTCGTGATCTAAAGCCATAATAAAAACTGTTCTTTTATTCAGACGATTCTCGTTTAATATTTTGTAGTTAACTTCGTTTGTTATCTTACATAGTAAGGTAATATCTATATTGTAACTTTTTAACTTAATATTTTTTCTGTTATCGAAATGTATTGTTTGACTATATTTTGCATGTCTTTGAATGATTTCATTATCAACCCTTGTGAATTTGTTTATTTTGTTCTATATTTATAATTTAATACATAACTTTTTTTTTCCTTAACGTATTTTGTAAAATTATAATATTCACAATACACTAGACTTTTCAAATTATAAGACTGAATAAGATGCAACACGTGAGATATGCAACATTTTTATTTTTAAGTTCGCAAATCAAATCACAATTGCAACTGTAATTTAAAGTTATGCAGTAAGCGTACAAGTCAATGAAAAAGAAATTAAAAACGAAAGCCACCTCTCAGCCTGTCCCAGATTCCGAGGCTCCTGTTTAACTATAAAGTTTATAGTATGAAGTAGGGCTGCGGAAATTAACGATTAATTTATCGATTAATCGTTAAAAAGTTTTAACGATTAAATTTTTTTAACGATTAATCGACCCACCACTTATAAATGTACTGGAAGTCAAATAGTAAAATATTTTGGCCGATAAATATAAACTAATTTCCGGACGATTACACGAAAATTTTGGTTTTAAACTATTGACTGACGTGACTGTTCAAAATGTTGATAAATGTTATTGTGTCCATTGAGAGAAATAGTTTGCCTACCAGGCAATGTTCCCTTTAAGTCTAAGCTTCGTTGGTCCGTGTGAAAAAGTTAAAGGGAAAATTGCTACCATGGTTTCTAACACTTCGCTTACCTGCAAACCAAACATCCACTACAGTATCAGAAACTTCAGCTGAGACAATCTAAAGCTATGTGAACGATTGTTCAGCTCAGTTATTTATATTGTCAATAAGACCAGCTCATCACTTAAACCAAACAATGTCAATACACTTGTCTGTTTGCGTTGTTGTTTAAAAGATGTTATATAAAGTAGACATTCCAGTGTAATTTCGATTTTAGACAATACGTTTAATAAATGTTAATTATGACGTCATACATTTCAATTTTGGGCTATAATCGAAATTAACGATTAATTAATCATTAATTTTTTCAAAAGTTAACGATTAAATTTAAATTAATCGTTAACAGCCCTAGTAAAAACTAATAATTACAAATTAAACTTAAAATTATTATTTTTTAACATAAAATTATTATTTTTAAAACATAAAATTAATATATCAGCTATAAAAATGAGCATAATTTAATGACATGAGTAAATAAAACAGTTACTAATTAGTATTTACTCAGCAGTACTTGTTACTTTTAAGTTTGTAGTTTGTTTCTTCAATATTTAAGTTTCGAAAAATTAAGTGTTTGTCATACCCAAATTCTTTTTCACGAACAATAACATCCCAGGTTTTTTCAGCCACAAGCCAGAACGACTATCATCAATTACCTGCCCCAATGTGCTGAATGCTCTCTCACTATCCATTCTTGTTAAATGTACTGATTTCTGGTTATTGGTTTTTTACTTTTATATGTTTATAAACTTCTTAATATTAATTTAATATTGATTCATAAATTATTTACTACATTATTATCCGGATACTATCCGGATCTACTATAAGTATTTGCCGAATCTGGATAGTGGTAAAAATCGCGATATCCGGAACGGATATCCGGCATATCCGGCGGTCCTTTTTCTTATCCAATGCATGAAATATGTATTATTTTTTGGAATCAGTTTGCAAATATTTAGCAAATAATAATGCTTGGCAATAAATGTATTCTTCCTTTTTGAAACGCACGTATGCTAAAAGAAAAGCTTCATTTCCTGTCAAAGTTGACTCATCAAGTTGAATACAAAAGACTGAAAAGAGATATGTTTTTAAATACAGACAAAATGAATCTTCAACGCCTTTAGACATTTCATCAATTATTATTTGCACTGTATTATTACTATTAACGTTTTTTTTCTTCATAATATCAGATGCTGGCTTGTGTAGCACAGTACACACTACTTCACTTATAGCCAGGTATAATTTGTTCGTTACCAATAGTATGATGTTTTCCCGATTTTGCATTCATTAACGAAATATTGTAAGAAACAATTAAGCCATCGCAATCTTGTGTGGTTTTAGTTGAAAAGAATTTTTCCAATGTCGGTTGTTTGATAAGTTTGTTATTATTTTAGTTTTCGGAATTAAAATAAATCCTTCATTATCACTGTTAATTTTAGTCAAGTGTTCTTGTAGTCTGGAAGTGTGCAACTGCACATATCTAAATTCAAGTGAGGGAGTATGTGGGAACCGAACTGACGTCAAAAACGTTTTTGAACGAAAAATTAAGCGTTATGAGCGGAATACACAAATTTTTTTTCTAAATCTTCACTTATTTCTTTTGGAGCAGTTAGGAACTGGCGGCTGGATAGCGAAGTCAATAGTGCGCTCGCCTCACAAGCTGAGGGACGTGGGATCTAGCCCATGTTAAAGCCACAATAAATGTTTATGAATCCACTGACCTGGAGAGGAGATGGGCGCCGCAAGGTCTACAAAGCATTGAGAAAGTTCTAATGGAAAGATATTGGTTAATACCTCAGCTGCCAGTATGGCCAACATCGTAATGAACCAACAAAAGCTGGAGGAGGTACATAACTTTAAATATATAGGAGCAAGTATATCCAGAGATGGTACATGTGAAGCTGAAATTCGTGCAAGAATTGGGTCGGTAATGTCTGCAATGACGAAGTTAACCAAAATATAGAACAGCAAAAACATTAGCCTGCCAAAGCTCAGGCTTTACAGAGCTCTCGTTAAAACCATAGTCCTTTATGGATGTGAGACCTGGACAATAATGGCAGCAACTGAAAGCAAGCTGCAGGCATTTGAGACAAAAAAGCATGAGGAAAATTCTCCAGATCTCCTATTTAGAACACAAGACTAATGAATATATCTGAGACAGAATAAACTCTATTGCGGGTCATCAAGAAACCATCATAATAAGACTGTTTGGAATTATAGACCAGTGAAATAATAGACCTTTGGAATTATAGACTGTTGGAATTATAGACATTGCAATTATAAGCCTTGTCTATTATAGGTCATTGCAATTATAGACTGCTGCAATTAGAGGCTGTTGCAATTATTGACCATTACAATCCATGTTAACGTTTCAATAAAGTAGTGCTTCTTCATTTAGCATCATATATTGTGGCATCCTGAATGTCACCTGTCTCTGAGTAAAGTGTCAGAATATGAAGTTTCTGAATGTCTCAATATGTCATCAAGTGAAGTGCCTGAATGTCATCTGCCATAAGTGACATGACATCTCACCAGCATAATGGGATTTTTAAGCTAACTGTGATGTGACAATTAAACTATTTCAACTTTAAAACATTTCCACAATTCATCAGCGTTGTTTCAGAGTTCCAAAAAAATATTTTAAAAAAATAAAAAATTATGTTAGTAAAAGCATTTAATATTTTTATGGTTTTATTGCTGCTTTTTGTTGACCTTTGAGAATCAATCCAAATGATTATAATTTTCTGTTCAGCTTGCCTCCGGTTGTTAACAAAATGTTAACATTTATATTGAAGGATTCCTCCAGGTTTTCAGCAAAATGATCACAATTCTACTCTCTGTTGGAATTAATCTGATCACAATTCTACTCTCTGTTGGAATTAATGGAAAATTCCTACCACCAATAATCTGACTAACACAGGAATAAATCACGTAGGTCATGATGACCTTACTCCGTCTTATTTGTCCCCCAGGGCACAACAGATGGACTAAAAGTTTTCCTGATATGAATAATTCAGCTTCAATTTTAACCACACGAATGACATAAATATTTTTGTTGAAGTCTTTTCAAATGTCCAGATTGTCACTACCATTAGCGTTTCTAGAGCCAGGCTACTATGTCACCCACTGACCCTGGGGCCAAATCATTTATTATTGAAAGAACCAAAAGAAGTTTAGTATCGTGAAATTGTTTAGACTGAACAAAAAAACTTTTTTGACTGTCTAAGGTTTGTCCTTATGATTTTAATAAATGACTAATATTTGGTCTTAATATCATTTTAATATATGACTGTGTAATGTTTGGCCTTATAACTTTAATATATGACTGTCTAATATTTGGCCTTATCACTTTAATATATGACTGTGTAATGTTTGGCCTTATGATTTTAATAAATGACTCTAATGTTTGGCCTTATGAATTTAATATATGACTGTCTAATGTTTGGTCTTATCACTTTAAGTTATGACTGTGTAATGTATGGCCTCATAACTTTAATATATGACTGTCTAATGTTTGGCCTTATCACTTTAATATATGACTGTCTAATGTTTGGCCTTTCATTTTTAATATATGACTGTCTAATGTTTGGCCTTATGACTTTGATATATGACTGTCTAATGTTGGCCTTATGACTTTAATATATGACTGTCAAATGTTTGGCATTATGACTGTACTATATGACTGTCTAATGTTTTGCCGTTTATCTTAGACACAAGATAGAACATTGTAGTCCATTCAATTAATGACTTTTTAACTCATTCCAAAAAGTACCCTAAACCAGTTTGTCTAAATTCATTACGTTTATTAAGCCGCGTTTGTTCAGTTTATTGTGTTGATCCAACAATCAAATAGTAGAAGAAATATTTCTCAATAAAATATACACTTTTCTTTTATACGTTTACCTTTTGTAAACACATCAATTAGCAATAAAATGTGTTCAGAGAAAACTGTATGTATCGACTTAGTAAATATTAAGCTTGAAGGAAAGATAAATGTAATTAAATAAATAAACAAACAGTTATTTTGTCAAGGACTTTTTAAAAGTTGTCAAACAACAGAATAATATACATTACACAACTCTATCTAAACGGGATGTATTGAGTAGGTCATGTTGTTGGGTTTTATCTATCTAAACGGGATGTATTGAGTAGGTCATGTTGTTGGGGTGTATCTATCTAAACGGGATGTATTGAGTAGGTCATGTTGTTGGGGTGTATCTATCTAAACGGGATGTATTGAGTAGGTCATGTTGTTGGGGTGTATCTATCTAAACGGGATGTATTGAGTAGTCATGTTGTTGGTGTGTATCTATCTAAACGGGATGTATTGAGTAGGTCATGTTGTTGGGGTGTATCTATCTAAACGGGATGTATTGAGTAGGTCATGTTGTTGGGGTGTATCTATCTAAACGGGATGTATTGAGTAGGTCATGTTGTTGGGGTGTATCTATCTAAACGGGATGTATTGAGTAGGTCATGTTGTTGGGATGTATTGAGTAGGTCATGTTGTTGGGATGTATTAAGTAGGTCATGTTGTTGGGGTGTGGGTTGTGACATTAGTACGTAGAACAGTAGGCTGTGTCATATGTTTATACTCTTTGATATGTTTATACTCTTTGATATGTTTATACTCTTTGATACGTTTATACTCTTTGATATGATTACACTCTTTGATATGTTTATACTCTTTGATATGATTACACTCTTTGATATGTTTATACTCTTGATATGTTTATACTTTTTGATATGTTTATACTCTTTGATATCATTATACTCTTTGATATGTTTATACTCTTTGATATGATTACACTCTTTGATATGTTTATACTCTTTGATATGTTTATACTCTTTGATATGTTTATACTCTTTGATATGATTACACTCTTTGATATGTTTATACTCTTTGATATCATTATACTCTTTGATATGTTTATACTCTTTGATATGTTTATACTCTTTGATATCATTATACTCTTTGATATCATTATACTCTTTGATATGTTTATACTCTTTGATATCATTATACTCTTTGATATGTTTACACTCATTGATATCATTATACTCTTGATATGTTTATACTCTTTGATATGATTGTACTCTTTGATATGTTTATACTCTTTGATATCATTATACTCTTTGATATGTTTATACTCTTTGGTATGATTACACTCTTTGATATGTTTATACTCTTTGATATCATTATACTCTTTGATATGTTTATACTCTTTGATATCATTATACTCTTTGATATGTTTATACTCTTTGATATGTTTATACTCTTTGATATGTTTATACTCTTTGATATCATTATACTCTTTGATATGTTTATACTCTTTGATATGATTACACTCTTTGATATGTTTAAACTCTTTGATATCATTATACTCTTTGATATGTTTATACTCTTTGATATCATTATACTCTTTGATATGTTTACACTCTTTGATATGATTACACTCTTTGATATGTTTATACTCTTTGATATGTTTATACTCTTTTATATGTTTATACTCTTTGATATGATTACACTCTTTGATATTTTTATACTCTTTGATATCATTATACTCTTTGATATGTTTATACTCTTTGATATCATTATACTCTTTGATATGTTTATACTCTTTGATATGTTTATACTCTTTGATATCATTATACACTTTGATATGTTTATACTCTTTGATATGATTGTACTCTTTGATATCATTATACTCTTTGATATCATTATACTCTTTGATATGTTTATACTCTTTGATATGATTACACTCTTTGATATGTTTATACTCTTTGATATGATTACACTCTTTGATATGTTTATACTCTTTGATATCATTATACTCTTTGATATGATTGTACTCTTTGATATCATTATATTCTTTGATATGTTTATACTCTTTGATATGAGTGTATTCTTTGATATCATTATACTCTTTGATATCATTATACTCTTTGATATGTTTATACTCTTTGATATGTTTATACTCTTTGATATGTTTATACTCTTTGATATCATTATACTCTTTGATATCATTATACTCTTTGATATGTTTATACTCTTTGATATCATTATACTCTTTGATATGTTTATACTCTTTGATATGTTTATACTCTTTGATATGTTTATACTCTTTGATATGATTACACTCTTTGATATGTTTATAATCTTTGATATGATTACACTCTTGATATGTTTATACTCTTTGATATCATTATACTCTTTGATATGTTTATACTCTTTGATATCATTAAACTCTTTGATATGTTTATACTCTTTGATATGTTTATACTCTTTGATATCATTATACTCTTTGATATGTTTATACTCTTTGATATCATTATACTCTTTAATATGTTTATACTCTTTGATATCATTATACTCTTTGATATGTTTATACTCTTTGATATCATTATACTCTTTGATATCATTATACTCTTTGATATCATTATACTCTTTGATATCATTATACTCTTTGATATCATTATACTCTTTGATATCATTATACTCTTTGATAGCATTATACTCTTTGATATGATTATAATCTTTGATATGTTTATACTCTTTGATATCATTATACTCTTTGATATGATTGTACTCTTTGATATCATTATACTCTTTGATATGTTTATACTCTTTGATATGATTGTACTCTTTGATATCATTATACTCTTTAATATGTTTATACTCTTTGATATGTTTATACTCTTTGATATGTTTATACTCTTTGATATCATTATACTCTTTGATATCATTATACTCTTTGATATGTTTATACTCTTTGATATCATTATACTCTTTGATATGTTTATACTCTTTGATATGTTTATACTATTTGATATGTTTATACTTTTTGATATGTTTATACTCTTTGATATGATTATACTCTTTGATATGATTGTACTCTTTGATATGTTTATACTCTTTGATATGATTATACTCTTTGATATGATTATACTCTTTGATATCATTATACTCTTTGATATGTTTATACTCTTTGATATGTTTATACTCTTTGATATGTTTATACTCTTTGATATCATTATACTCTTTGATATGTTTACACTCTTTGATATGTTTATACTCTTTGATATGATTATACTCTTTGATATCATTATACTCTTTGATATATTATACTCTTTGATATGTTTATACTCTTTGATATGTTTATACTCTTTGATATGTTTATACTCTTTGATATGATTATACTCTTTGATATGATTGTACTCTTTGATATCATTATACTCTTTGATATGATTATACTCTTTGATATGTTTATACTCTTTGATATCATTATACTCTTTGATATCATTATACTCTTTGATATCATTATACTCTTTGATATGTTTATACTCTTTGATATGTTTATACTCTTTGATATGTTTATACTCTTTGATATGTTTATACTCTTTGATATCATTATACTCTTTGATATGATTGTACTCTATGATATCATTATACTCTTTGATATGATTATACTCTTTGATATGTTTATACTCTTTGATATCATTATACTCTTTGATATGATTGTACTCTTTGATATCATTATATTCTTTGATATGATTGTACTCTTTGATATCATTATACTCTTTGATATCATTATACTCTTTGATATCATTATACTCTTTGATATGTTTATACTCTTTGATATGTTTATACTCTTTGATATGTTTATACTCTTTTATATGTTTATACTCTTTGATATGTTTATACTCTTTGATATGTTTATACTCTTTGATATCATTATACTCTTTGATATGATTGTACTCTTTGATATGTTTATACTCTTTGATATGTTTATACTCTTTGATATGTTTATACTCTATTATATGTTTATACTCTTTGATATGTTTATACTCTTTGATATGATTGTACTCTTTGATATGATTGTACTCTTTGATATGTTTATACTCTTTGATATGTTTATACTCTTTGATATGTTTATACTCTTTGATATCATTATACTCTTTGATATGATTGTACTCTTTGATATGTTTATACTCTTTGATATTATTATACTCTTTGATATGTTTATACTCTTTGATATCATTATACTCTTTGATATGATTATACTCTTTGATATGTTTATACTCTTTGATATCATTATACTCTTTGATATGTTTATACTCTTTGATATATTCATTTCTTTCACTTGCTTCTTTTAACACATGAACTACAACAAAACTCTCATACGCTGGGATCAACAATATATATTTTTTAATGGCCTGTATTGATTTCTACACAATGTTTACAATTTAATCATGAAATACATTTTTGACATACATAACAAACGCCAACATTCTCTCCCTTTGCTTTGTTCATCACCCATACAACAGGGCGGGATACAAATTCATTGTCAGCATTCCTCTAGCAAGAGACTCTCAGGAAACGATTGCGATAGATTGGACATACCTTTAGTGATAGATTGGCCATTCCTCTAGCTATAGATTGACCATTCCTCTAGCAATAGATTGTCCATACGCTACAAAAACCTGCCAAAAATACAAGCCAAGCCCTGAAATGGAATTCCCAGGAAAGGAGATCGTACAAGAAACACTTAGCGCCAAGAGTTTGAGACAGACATCGAGAGAATTGGTCATAACTGGAAGATCCTGGAGAGGCTGGCCCAGGTTAGGGTTGCCTGGAGGACTCTCGTAGGTGGCCTTTGACCTTGGAGTAATCGCAGACATTGGCTGTACAGGTAAACCTGTGACGTAACTGTAGATATGATGTCATCGCTCCATTGTTCGCCTCCACAAAGACTCTACACTTGTGGAAAAAGGTAAGTGCTTCAAGACTTTATCAATTCGATTACATCAGATCGATTACATCAGATCGACTCATGCTCGATTACATCAGATCGACTGGTGCATTTCAATCTCACGGTTTTGATTCCACAGTGACCACCATTACAGTTCCGCCTCGCCTTCTGAAAGTGACAACTTGAAGTTCCTCCTGTGACAGTATCCGATGTAGATGGAGTAGATGACGGCCATGACGATGATGCTGATGTACAGCCAGATAGAGAACACCTCTTCGTTGACTGGAGGGGAGGGTGGGGGTAATGGATGACATCATTATGTTACGTCATTTAATGTGAGGCAAGTACATAATTAAGTTTATCAAGCCCGTACGTCAGAGAAAATAAATAAAGGATGCTGCACAAATTTAACTTTAGCTAGAAGGCACCATTATAACTGAACGTGGAAATTATACAGAATAAATATGAATTTAAAATATATTATAGAAACACGACATTCGATAGAAAGAAAACCGAGATTCTGAGTCATTTTGACAACCTTATTATTTTACTTCATTATTCTTTCAAAGCTCTGTGACGAACCAATTAGAGAAGTAGTGAGATTTGACAAAAATGTCCGCGCTTCACATTAGAAGATATTGGCAATGAGTCTAAATAAACCACACACAAAAATGGGACAAGTTGAATAAAGCCATGTTTTGCAAAATTCTCTTACCAAGCTCAGGGATAAAAGGGATTCAAACGGAGAAAAACGCCCAGCAGGAATCTTGTAATGTTTACAAAATAATGATTTCGTCTAAAAATTGACAAGACAAAAAACAATTCTGACCAAAATTTATAAATCTACAGGTGAGATCAGAGGCCTTTGGCTCTAAACGCCGCGACCTTGAGCTTTTTACCTGTCACACACCTCCGACCTTCAAATCCAGAAGCACATCCCGCAAAACATTCCCTGGTGTATTGGTGACATCTGCCGTCTCCACCACAGTTATTACATTCTGGATGGGAGGGGGGTGCCGCAACACAAGGGTTGGGGAGGGGGAAGGGGGTGCCACAGCACGAGGGTTGGGGGAGGGGGGAAGGGGGGTGCCGCAACACAAGGGTTGGGGGAGGGGGAAGGTGGTGCCGCAGCACAAGGGTATTGGGGGGAGTGGGGAAGAAAAATGACAAGATAAAACCGGAAGTCTCACATTTTTGTTTTTTCTTATGATCATATGACTTTAAAGATCTAATTGCATGGGTTTAACCGAAATTAATTTAGCTAACATAAGGAGTGAACCTTTGTCATCTATCAAAATGTATTAATATAGTTCAGGATTTTGTAATAGAATCATTGTAGAGACAATATCTGGATAGAGAGAATATCTTACAAGACTCACGGTGGAGCCAATATCTGTTGTGGGTAGAGAGAATGTCTTACAAGAATCACTGTGGAGACAATATCTGTTGTGGGTAGAGAGAATGTCTTACAAGAATCACTGTGGAGACAATATCTGTTGTGGGTAGAGAGAATGTCTTACAAGACTCACTGTGGAGACAATATCTGTTGTGGGTAGAGAGAATGTCTTACAAGACTCACTGTGCAGACAATATCTGTTGTGGGTAGAGAGAATGTCTTACAAGAATCACTGTGGAGACAATATCTGTTGTGGGTAGAGAGAATGTCTTACAAGACTCACTGTGGAGACAATATCTGTTGTGGGTAGAGAGAATGTCTTACAAGACTCACTGTGGAGACAATATCTGTGGTGGGTAGAGAGAATGTCTTACAAGAATCACTGTGGAGACAATATCTGTTGTGGGTAGAGAGAATGTCTTACAAGACTCACTGTGGAGACAATATCTGTTGTGGGTAGAGAGAATGTCTTACAAGACTCACTGTGGAGACAATATCTGTTGTGGGTAGAGAGAATGTCTTACCAGAATCACTGTTTAGACAATAACTGTTGTGGGTAGAGAGAATGTCTTACAAGACTCACTGTGGAGACAATATATGTTGTGGGTAGAGAGAATGTCTTACAAGACTCACTGTGGAGACAATATCTGTTGTGGGTAGAGACTTCAATCCAAACGAAAAGCACTATCTGTTCCTCCTTGATGTATGTTCCCTCTATACATCCATTCCCCACAACGATGGCCTTCTGGCTGTGCAATACTTTTTGGACAGACAACCTCACCCCAATATACCTACACACGCCTTACTACGGTTGACGGAATTGGTCCTAACCCTCATTTCGTTTGAGTTCAATGGCCAGTTCTTTGACCAAATCAGTGGGGTCGCCATGGGGACTAAAATGGGACCAAGCTATGCTTGATGGTTCATAGGCCATTTCGAGCACAGAGTGGAAAAAGAATACACTGGTCGTCTCCCCGAATTCTATAAGAGATATATTGATGACGGCATTGGGGTAACTCATATGGAAAGGAGTGAACTTGACACGTTCATCAACTTTGTTGATTCTTTCCACCCCTCCATTAAGTTCACTCACACGATTTCCGAACTATCGGTTAATTTCCTTGACATTACTGTAACTCTCCAGAAAAACTGCCTCCTCACTTCGGTCTACTTCAAACCTACGGACAGCCACTCTTACCTACTCTATCCCTCGTCTCATCCCAAATCCTGTAAGGATTCTATTCACTTTTCACAAATTCTTCGCCTCCGTAGGCTGTGTCAATCTAATGAGGTTTTTTTTGGAAAAGGCGTTGGAAATGGTGGAGTTTTTTAGACAAAGGTCTTACCTCGAAGCTATACTTCAATCTGCACTTCAGGGAGTTAAAAACTTCACTCGTTCCGACGCCTTTGTATCACGCTCTAGTGATAGTAATGAAAGGAGCAAATTGGTGCTCACATACCATACCCACAACTTCAGAGCCAAGGAAATATTTTTGAAAAACCGCACGATCCTCCTTGCGGACCCTGAGACAAACAACATATTTTCCACCCCACCCCTCATTGTATTCAGGAGGGACAAAAATCTGCGAGACCTATTGGTTCGTAGCCGTCTGCTTATTCCGTCCTCCCATCTGGGCACAAAGCCATGTGGTCGTATTCGCTGCAAGACATGTCCCTTTGTTACCCAGACGGACCAGATTGTCTTCCCTAAGGGGGTATTCAAGATTAGGAATGGCTATCTTTGTACCAGCCGCAATGTGGTCTACACCATTGTGTGTAAGCGCTGTCCTTTGAAGTACATTAGTGAGACGGGGAAGTTACTCTCGTGCCGCATCGCTGAGCATGTACGTGCAATTAAACAAGACAAACAATGTCCTGTCTCCCGACACTTCAATGGACGTGACCACATGGCCGTCGATGACATGTCTGTCACCGCCTTGGTTTCCTGTACAAACACACCCGGCCGGGTCAGTCTGGAGAATAGACTAATCCATGAGTATGGGACTCTTACACCACACGGGATCAACGTTGTGTTCGCACTGACAAGCTGATTGTTTGGCCACACCCACCCTATCCTTTCCTATATAAGCTCTTACTTTTCTCTTCTTACTTTATCCCTACTCGACTGCTTGGATTTCACCGCAGCTAAGAGTTTTTTAAATTATTATTTCGTGTTAGTCGTTTCATGTGTGTACTATTTGTCCGTTGAGGAAGGCTCTTTGCCGAAACGTTCGCTGTTGTGTTACGTCTTGTCAGGCCTACTAATACCCTTTTTTATATTATAAATTTACCTGTGGGTAGAGAGAATGTCTTACAAGACTCACTGTGGAGACAATATCTAGGGTGGGTAGAGAGAATGTCTTACAAGACTCACCGTGGAGACAATATCTGTTGTGGGTAGAGAGAATGTCTTACAAGAATCACTGTGGAGACAATATCTGTTGTGGGTAGAGAGAATGTCTTACAAGACTCACTGTGGAGACAATATCTGCCTGTAAAGCCGCGATGACATCCAACAGAACATTCTGACGTGTTCCGGTCACATATTCTGTTCAGACAGTAGACGTCACATTCTAGAGGAGGAGCAGACGACAACACGACACGTGGTCTGTTACATCCAAGTTCATGGCCATTGGTATTTTAACTAATTAAAAAAGATGAGGTGTCAACAATTGTATGTAAGACTTCCAATCTATTACACAATGTATGTAAGACTTACAATCTATTACACAATGTCTGCAAAGTTCAAATATTTTCATACTCTAAATGCATTATCATAAAACACAACACACAGGATTAAATATGGCTACTGGAGTACAGTATCCTAAAACACAAAACACACGATTAAATGTGGCTACTGGAGTACAGTATCCTAAAACACAACACACACGATTAAACGTGGCTTCTGTGAGTAGATTATCATAAAACACAAAACACACGATTAAATATGGCTTCTGTGAGTACAAGCTAAGGGTCTCTATTTTAAATGCGGAAACTTCTAACCCCATTAAAGCTCGGCTTGTTTTCTATTAGCATTGTTTCCTATTACAGTAGCACTAATTTAAGTGACACATAGTGTTACAGTTGCACAAAATTTAAGTGACACATAGTGACCAAAGATGTACCTTGGGTACAGTGTTTACCATAATACATCATACAGAATGGGACTGCGATAAAGCTTTTAAATAAAATACAAAATACACAAACAAATTGTGCAATTAAAACAATAAATTTGAGCTTTATTTTAAACTAAAACGACAATAGACGTTTCGGCTAATGCCTTCATCAGTACAATAACATAAAATAGGTACTTACATATATTTAAATTCTTAAAACATGTTATATCATAAAATAATTTAAAATATTCATGTAAAATAAAAATGAAAGGAAAAACAAAAACAAACAAGGACACAGGATGTAGGAAAAAGGAGGAAGTATCTAAAGTTACAGTTAAAACCACAACGGGAAAAAGATTCTGCAGTTAGGTAAAATTGTGAATTTGGTTAATTCCATATGGAGCCAACGTACCAAATCGTTTTATAAGTTTATTTTCCATGTGGATCCTATCATGGGTATTGTTTGTATATAAAAACATATATATATGTTTTTATATACAAACAATACCCATGATAGGATCCACATGGAAAATAAACTTATAAAACGATTTGGTACGTTGGCTCCATATGGAATTAACCAAATTCACAATTTTACCTAACTGCAGAATCTTTTTCCCGTTGTGGTTTTAACTGTAACTTTAGATACTTCCTCCTTTTTCCTACATCCTGTGTCCTTGTTTGTTTTTGTTTTTCCTTTCATTTTTATTTTACATGAATATTTTAAATTATTTTATGATATAACATGTTTTAAGAATTTAAATATATGTAAGTACCTATTTTATGTTATTGTACTGATGAAGGCATTAGCCGAAACGTCTATTGTCGTTTTAGTTTAAAATAAAGCTCAAATTTATTGTTTTAATTGCACAATTTGTTTGTGTATTTTTTATTTTACCATAATACCCTTGTTTACACTAGCACCAAGTGACCCACAGTGACTAGAGACATACCTTGGGTACAGTGTATACCGTAATACCCTTGTTTACACCCGAGAAGACACGTCCCGTCCTTCATGTTACAGCCAGGGGTAGAACAATATTTAGAACATTCTGTAGCCAGGGGTAGAGCAATATTTAGAACATTCTGTAGCCAGGGGTAGAGCAATATTTAGAACATTCTGTAGCCAGGGGTAGAGCAATATTTAGAACATTCTGTAGCCAGGGGTAGAGCAATATTTAGAACATTCTGTAGCAGGGGTAGAGCAATATTTAGAACATTCTGTAGCCAGGGGTAGAGCAATATTTAGAACATTCTGTAGCCAGGGGTAGAGCAATATTTAGAACATTCTGTAGCCAGGGGTAGAGCAATATTTAGAACATTCTGTAGCCAGGGGTAGAGCAATATTTAGAACATTCTGTAGCAGGGGTAGAGCAATATTTAGAACATTCTGTAGCAGGGGTAATAATTACAACAAGTTAAAACTGGAAATCGGTGGCGTCTCATGTAGGTAACATAAGTACATTTGAGTTCTGTGGGTAACATAAGTACCTTTGAGTTCTGTGGGTAACATAAGTACCTTTGAGTTCTGTGGGTAACATAAGTACCTTTGAGTTCTGTAGGTAACATAAGTACCTTTGAGTTCTGTGGGTAACATAAGTACCTTTGAGTTCTGTGGGTAACATAAGTACCTTTGAGTTCTGTGGGTAACATAAGTACCTTTGAGTTCTGTGGGTAACATAAGTACTTTGAGTTCTGTAGGTAACATAAGTACCTTTGAGTTCTGTGGGTAACATAAGTACCTTTGAGTTCTGTGGGTAACATAAGTACCTTTGAGTTCTGTAGGTAACATAAGTACCTTTGAGTTCTGTGGGTAACATAAGTACCTTTGAGTTCTGTGGGTAACATAAGTACCTTTGAGTTCTGTAGGTAACATAAGTACCTTTGAGTTCTGTGGGTAACATAAGTACCTTTGAGTTCTGTGGGTAACATAAGTACCTTTGAGTTCTGTGGGTAACATAAGTACCTTTGAGTTCTGTGGGTAACATAAGTACCTTTGAGTTCTGTAGGTAACATAAGTACCTTTGAGTTCTGTAGGTAACATAAGTACCTTTGAGTTCTGTGGGTAACATAAGTACCTTTGAGTTCTTTTGGGAGAACATCCGACAAAAAGGACATTCTTGCTTTCATAAGAGAAGAGCTCCCTGGTATTAACATCAAATAAACAAACAGCCAGAGGCTAAATCTCCACCACAAGCCATCCAATTTACTATCACGTCTATTAAAATTTTTCTCTGATGTGATCTTATGAAGTCCAGATTGTATGCCTGGCTGATGTGATCTTATGAAGTCCAGATTGTATGCCTGGCTGATGTGATCTTATGAAGTCCAGATTGTATGCCTGGGTGATGTGATCTTATGAAGTCCAGATTGTATGCCTGGCTGATGTGATCTTATGAAGTCCAGATTGTATGCCTGGCTGATGTGATCTTATGAAGTCCAGATTGTATGCCTGGCTGATGTGATCTTATGAAGTCCAGATTGTATGCATGGCTGATGTGATCTTATGAAGTCCAGATTGTATGCCTGGCTGATGTGATCTTATGAAGTCCAGATTGTATGCCTGGCTGATGTGATCTTATGAAGTCCAGATTGTATGCCTGGCTGATGTGATCTTATGAAGTCCAGATTGTATGCCTGGCTGATGTGATATTATGAAGTCCAGATTGTATGCCTGGCTGATGTGATCTTATGACGTCCAGATTGTATGCCTGGCTGATGTGATCTTATGAAGTCCAGATTGTATGCCTGGCTGATTTGATCTTATGAAGTCCAGATTGTATGCCTGGCTGATGTGATCTTATGAAGTCCAGATTGTATGCCTGGCTGATGTGATCTTATGAAGACCAGATTGTATGCCTGGCTGATGTGATCTTATGAAGTCCAGATTGTATGCCTGGCATCACTAATTATGAGTGACATAACCATCCGTCAAAAACAAAACATGATCTAAATGTTCTCTAACATGATCTAAATGTTCTCTAACATGATCTAAATGTTCTCTAACATGATCTAAATGTTCTTTAACATGATCTAAATGTTCTCTAACATGATCTAAATGTTCTCTAACATGATCTAAATGTTCTCTAACATGATCTAAATGTTCTTTAACATGATCTAAATGTTCTCTAACATGATCTAAATGTTCTCTAACATGATCTAAATGTTCTCTAACATGATCTAAATGTTCTTTAACATGATCTAAATGTTCTCTAACATGATCTAAATGTTCTCTAACATGATCTAAATGTTCTCTAACATGATCTAAATGTTCTCTAACATGATCTAAATGTTCTCTAACATGATCTAAATGTTCTCTAACATGATCTAAATGTTCTTAACATGATCTAAATGTTCTCTAACATGATCTAAATGTTCTCTAACATGATCTAAATGTTCTCTAACATGATCTAAATGTTCTCTAACATGATCTAAATGTTCTCTAACATGATCTAAATGTTCTCTAACATGATCTAAATGTTCTCTAACATGATCTAAATGTTCTCTAACATGATCTAAATGTTCTCTAACATGATCTAAATGTTCTCTAACATGATCTAAATGTTCTCTAACATGATCTAAATGTTCTCTAACATGATCTAAATGTTCTCTAACATGATCTAAATGTTCTCTAACATGATCTAAATGTTCTCTAACATGATCTAAATGTTCTCTAACATGATCTAAATGTTCTCTAACATGATCTAAATGTTCTCTAACATGATCTAAATGTTCTCTAACATGATCTAAATGTTCTTTAACATGATCTAAATGTTCTCTAACATGATCTAAATGTTCTCTAACATGATCTAAATGTTCTCTAACATGATCTAAATGTTCTCTAACATGATC
This sequence comes from Ampullaceana balthica, assembly GCA_944989445.1. NCBI lineage: Eukaryota > Metazoa > Mollusca > Gastropoda > Lymnaeidae > Ampullaceana > Ampullaceana balthica. The sequence goes on along the minus strand of CALYLW010000094.1, from coordinate 46,875 downwards.
TAAATGTTCTCTAACATGATCTAAATGTTCTCTAACATGATCTAAATGTTCTCTAACATGATCTAAATGTTCTCTAACATGATCTAAATGTTCTCTAACATGATCTAAATGTTCTCTAACATGACCTAAATGTTCTCTAACATGATCTAAATGTTCTCTAACATGATCTAAATGTTCTCTAACATGATCTAAATGTTCTCTAACATGATCTAAATGTTCTCTAACATGATCTAAATGTTCTCTAACATGATCTAAATGTTCTCTAACATGATCTAAATGTTCTTTAACATGATCTAAATGTTCTCTAACATGATCTAAATGTTCTCTAACATGATCTAAATGTTCTTAAACGTGATCTAAATGTTCTTTAACATGATCTAAATGTTCTTTAACATGATCTAAATGTTCTTCAACATGCTCCACTCTATGAAACACGTAACTTACGTAGAGCGCAATGTTCGCCGAAGTACCCTGGCTTACAGCCGTTGGTGCACGCCCCTGTATGTTGTTGACATGTTGAGTTGAAACACTCAGATGGACACACTGTGGACTCAAGAATTTGGTCTCATTGCATCTTAGGGATGAAACATTTCAAGAGGAAATGGTCTCATGTCATGTTAGGGATGAAACATTTCAAGAGAATTTGGTCTCATTTCATGTGAGGATGAAACATTTCAAGAGAATTTGGTCTCATGTCATGTTAGGGATGAAAAATTTCAAGACGATTTGGTCTCATTTCATGTGAGGGGTTAAACATTTCAAGATAATTTGGTCTCATTTCATGTGAGGGATGAAACATTTCAAGAGAATTTGGTCTCATTTCATGTGAGGGATGAAACATTTCAAGAGAATTTGGTCTCATTTCATGTGAGGGATGAAACATTTCAAGAGAATTTGGTCTCATGTCATGTTAGGGATGAAACATTTCAAGAGGATTTGGTCTCATTTCATGTGAGGGATGGAACATTTCAAGAGAATTTGGTCTCATTTCATGTGAGGAATGAAACATTTGAAGAGAATTTGGTCTCATTTCATGTGAGGGATGAAACATTTCAAGAGAATTTGGTCTCATTTCATGTGAGGGATGAAACATTTCAAGAGAATTTGGTCTCATTTCATGTGAGGGATGAAACATTTGAAGAGAATTTGGTCTCATTTCATGTGAGGGATGAAACATTTCAAGAGAATTTGGTCTCATTTCATGTGAGGGATGAAACATTTCAAGAGATTTTGGTCTCATGTCATGTTAGGGATGAAACATTTCAAGAGAATTTGGTCTCATTTCATGTGAGGGATGAAACATTTCAAGAGAATTTCAACACTTGAAACAATTGTATGTCTGACACAAGGAAGCAGTAACAGCCCCAAGGTTGTTTGACGGGAGCGGACAGCCGACACTTTATGGCCGGGAGTGGCCGACAAATAAAGACTGCGGAACATTGTAGACCGCCATGATTGCCCCAGGGCATATGGTACACCATTGTATTGACTGGACAAGCTTTGCGCCCCGTCCGACCCCACTGGCGCCAACCTTGTATGGCCAGGATTGGCTGCCCGGACCTGAACAATTACGTAGTTAGCATGACATGACTGGACAAGCTTTAGCGCTGTCTTTGGGATACCTATATAAGGGTAGACTCACTAAGACGAAGAATAGAAACGTAAGTAAGACGTAAACGGACAAAGTGACTCAGTGATGAACTTTAGACATAGAGAGAGTAGGGCATTGTAGATACTTGGGGCATTGTAGATACTTGGGGCATTGTAGATACTTGGGGCATTGTAGATACTTGGGGCATTGTAGATACTTGGGGCATTGTAGATACTTGGGGCATTGTAGATACTTGGGGCATTGTAGATACTTGGGGCATTGTAGATACTTGGGGCATTGTAGATACTTGGGGCATTGTAGATACTTGGGGCATTGTAGATACTTGGGGCATTGTAGATACTTGGGGCATTGTAGATACTTGGGGCATTGTAGATACTTGGGGCATTGTAGATACTTGGGGCATTGTAGATACTTGGGGCATTGTAGATACTTGGGGCATTGTAGATACTTGGGGCATTGTAGATACTTGGGGCATTGTAGATACTTGGGGCATTGTAGATACTTGGGGCATTGTAGATACTTGGGGCATTGTAGATACTTGGGGCTGTAACATAGAGAGAGTAGGGCATTGTAGATACTTGGGGCTGCATACTGCATGCAAACTTGTGTGTTTAGCGTATTAGTTAGAGTACCCATTTATAACTGTGATTTCCTTTTTTACGAGAATTATCCTACCAAATAAACCTCTAGAACAGCTATAATCCTTACCCTGTGTGGTCTTAACTTATTTCTTGGATTTATTGTGTTCTATTTAAAATACTGTGCATTGCCTTAGCCAACCTCTCGGCTACATATAAAAAAATAAAAATGAAACTATTCGAAAACAGAAATAATTAAAAGACACGACACACCTAGTCAGATATACGAAGCTATTAGTAGAGTGACACCACAAACCTTGGTCCCATACAAACACCTGTGAGTAGAGTCACAAGTCACGCCTGGTTGATTACATCATACCTTGGTCCCATACAAACACCTGGGAGTAGAGTCACAAGTCACACCTGGTTGATTACATCATACCTTGGTCCCATACAAACACCTGGGAGTAGAGTCACAAGTCACGCCTGGTTGATTACATCATACATTGGTCCCATACAAACACCTGGGAGTAGAGTCACAAGTCACGCCTGGTTGATTACATCATACCTTGGTCCCATACAAACACCTGGGAGTAGAGTCACACGTCACACCTGGTTGATTACATCATACCTTGGTCCCATACAAACACCTGGGAGTAGAGTCACAAGTCACGCCTGGTTGATTACATCATACATTGGTCCCATACAAACACCTGGGAGTAGAGTCACAAGTCACGCCTGGTTGATTACATCATACCTTGGTCCCATACAAACACCTGGGAGTAGAGTCACAAGTCACGCCTGGTTGATTACATCATACCTTGGTCCCATACAAACACCTGGGAGTAGAGTCACAAGTCACGCCTGGTTGATTACATCATACATTGGTCCCATACAAACACCTGGGAGTAGAGTCACACGTCACACCTGGTTGATTACATCATACCTTGGTCCCATACAAACACCTGGGAGTAGAGTCACAAGTCACGCCTGGTTGATTACATCATACCTTGGTCCCATACAAACACCTGGGAGTAGAGTCACAAGTCACGCCTGGTTGATTACATCATACCTTGGTCCCATACAAACACCTGGGAGTAGAGTCACACGTCACGCCTGGTTGATTACATCATACATTGGTCCCATACAAACACCTGGGAGTAGAGTCACACGTCACACCTGGTTGATTACATCATACCTTGGTCCCATACAAACACCTGGGAGTAGAGTCACAAGTCACGCCTGGTTGATTACATCATACATTGGTCCCATACAAACACCTGGGAGTAGAGTCACAAGTCACGCCTGGTTGATTACATCATACCTTGGTCCCATACAAACACCTGGGAGTAGAGTCACAAGTCACGCCTGGTTGATTACATCATAAATTGGTCCCATACAAACACCTGGGAGTAGAGTCACACGTCACACCTGGTTGATTACATCATACCTTGGTCCCATACAAACACCTGGGAGTAGAGTCACAAGTCACGCCTGGTTGATTACATCATACATTGGTCCCATACAAACACCTGGGAGTAGAGTCACAAGTCACGCCTGGTTGATTACATCATACATTGGTCCCATACAAACACCTGGGAGTAGAGTCACAAGTCACGCCTGGTTGATTACATCATACCTTGGTCCCATACAAACACCTGGGAGTAGGTTCACAAGTCACGCCTGGTTGATTACATCATACATTGGTCCCATACAAACACCTGGGAGTAGAGTCACAAGTCACGCCTGGTTGATTACATCATACATTGGTCCCATACAAACACCTGGGAGTAGAGTCACAAGTCACGCCTGGTTGATTACATCATACCTTGGTCCCATACAAACACCTGGGAGTAGGTTCACAAGTCACGCCTGATTGTTTACAGCATACCTTGGTCACATACCTCTCCGTAAAAACTGGTGTCGCATCCGTCCAGGCATGCACTGTTGATCCTATCACACGTTCTGTTTCCTCCACAGTTGGGGTTGCAAACTAGGGTAAAAGGGAGAGCGAAGAATTGGTCCATTACTTTCAATCTTGGAATGTTAAGTCATCATTAATGATTTCACTAACCGTGGCAACAATTAATTGGTGATAATAAATGTAGAGTCCGAGCTGAATATTGAATCTTGATTTAAGTTGGTTGGGAATAGTTCTTAAACTTAACCAGTGAAGTGGCGAAAGGTGGCATGGAACCATCTAACCAGTGAAGTGGTGAAAGGTGGCATGGAACCATCTAACCAGTGAAGTGGCGAAAGGTGGCATGGAACCATCTAACCAGTGAAGTGGTGAAAGGTGGTAAGGAACCATCTAACCAGTGAAGTGGTGAAAGGTGGTAAGGAACCATCTAACCAGTGTAGTGGTGAAAGGTGGCATGGAACCATCTAACCAGTGAAGTGGTGAAAGGTGGCATGGAACCATCTAACCAGTGAAGTGGTGAAAGGTGGCATGGAACCATCTAACCAGTGAAGTGGTGAAAGGTGGCATGGAACCATCTAACCAGTGATGTGGTGAAAGGTGGTAAGGAACCATCTATCCAGTGAAGTGGTGAAAGGTGGTAAGGAACCATCTAACCAGTGAAGTGGTGAAAGGTGGTAAGGAACCATCTAACCAGTGTAGTGGTGAAAGGTGGCATGGAACCATCTAACCAGTGAAGTGGTGAAAGGTGGCATGGAACCATCTAACCAGTGAAGTGGTGAAAGGTGGCATGGAACCATCTAACCAGTGAAGTGGCGAAAGGTGGCATGGAACCATCTAACCAGTGAAGTGGTGAAAGGTGGCATGGAACCATCTAAGTGGTGAAAGGTGGCATGGAACCATCTAACCAGTGAAGTGGTGAAAGGTGGCAAGGAACCATCTAACCAGTGAAGTGGTGAAAGGTGGCAAGGAACCATCTAAACACCTAACCCAAACCCTGAGCAAGGCGTAATTACAAATGACCGTGACCGAGTCACTATGATTGGTGCTGACCGAGTCACTATGATTGGTGCTGACCGAGTCACTATGATTGGTGCTGACCGAGTCGCTATGATTGGTGCTGACCGAGTCACTATGATTGGTGCTGACCAAGTCACTATGATTGGTGCTGACCGAGTCACTATGATTGGTGCTGACCTAGTCACTATGATTGGTGCTGACCAAGTCACTATGATTGGTGCTGACCGAGTCATTATGATTGGTGCAGACCTAGTCACTATGAATGGTGCAGCATGAAGTCCGGTTCATTGCGGTTGATGAATTTTGATGATTGAAACAACCTTGTCTTAATCTCGTCGAATAAATTATTTCATGTTTTTAAGAACTTATTTATTTTTAAATTTAATCTTTATAAAACACATTGATGGACACTAGGCGATAAGCTCAGCAAATTTAGAGGACACATATAACAAAAATATAATTATTTAATATAACATACCAAATATAATTATTTTATGTAACCTACCAAATATAATTATTTTATATAACCTACCAAATATAATTATTTTATATAACCTACCAAATATAATTATTTTATATAACCTACCAAATATAATTATTTTATATAACCTACCAAATATAATTATTTTATGTAACCTACCAAATATAATTATTTTATATAACCTACCAAATATAATTATTTTATATAACCTACCAAATATAATTATTTTATATAACCTACCAAATATAATTATTTTATATAACCTACCAAATATAATTATTTTATGTAACCTACCAAATATAATTATTTTATATAACCTACCAAATATAATTGATTTATATAACCTACCAAATACAATTATTTTATATAACCTACCAAATATAATTATTTTATATAACCTACCAAATATAATTTATTTTATATAACCTACCAAATATAATTTATTTTATATAACCTACCAAATATAATTATTTTATATAACCTACAAAATATAATTATTTTATATAACCTACCAAATTCACACTGGAGTCCGTAGTAGCCAGCTTGACAAACATCATCACACGAGCCGTCTGATCGTGCACATCTGTTACGTTCACAGTGCCTAGAACATACTTAAAACAACATACAACGACATAATAAATCAGGTGGAACATGCCAGGATCAGACTTAAAGGAACATACAACAACATAATAAGTCATGTGGAATATGCCAGGAACAGACTTAAAGGAACAGAAAAGGAAAGGGTTAATACCAAGCTCTCACTATCCTTACATCAAATAAAATGTCTTTCAATCTTTACCTCAGACAAGATAATCTACAGTAATCCCCCGTAAATTCCAACTCACCCTCGTTACAGTAATCCCCAGTTAATCCCTCGGCACAGGCCTGTGTACAATAGCCACTGTACCTGGTACATTCTGTCTTACTTCTACATTTGTTGCAATCTGGTAGCAGGAAATGACGTCAGTGATCACATATACGAAATGGTTAGTGGGAAAACAACCTCGAAATGTGTGTACAAGTGATACAAACAACAAGTGATACAAACAATATCAAGTGATACAAACAACAAGTGAAACAAACAACATCAAGTGATACAAACAACAAGTGATACAAACAACATCAAGTGATACAAACAACATCAAGTGATACAAACAACATCAAGTGATACAAACAACATCAAGTGATACAAACAACATCAAGTGATACAAACAACATCAAGTGATACAAACAACATCAAGTGATACAAACAACATCAAGTGATACAAACAACATCAAGTTATACAAACATCAAGTGAAACAAACAACATCAAATGATACAAACATCAAGTGATACAAACATCAAGTGATACAAACAACATCAAGTGATACAAACAACATCAAGTGATACAAACATCAAGTGATACAAACAACATCAAGTGATACAAACAACATCAAGTGATACAAACAACATCAAGTGATACAAACAACATCAAGTGATACAAACAACATCAAGTGATACAAACTTCAAGTGATACAAACAACATCAAGTGATACAAACATCATCAAGTGATACAAACATCATCAAGTTATACAAACAACATCAAGTGATACAAACATCATCAAGTGATACAAACAACATCAAATGATACAAACAACATCAAGTGATACAAACAACATCAAGTGATACAAACATCAAGTGAAACAAACAACATCAAATGATACAAACATCAAGTGATACAAACATCAAGTGATACAAACAACATCAAGTGATACAAACAACAAGTGATACAAACATCAAGTGATACAAACAACATCAAGTGATACAAACAACAAGTGATACAAACATCAAGTGAAACAAACAACATCAAATGATACAAACATCAAGTGATACAAACATCAAGTAATACAAACTTCAAGTGATACAAACAACATCAAGTGATACAAACAACATCAAGTGATACAAACAACATCAAGTGATACAAACAACATCAAGTGATACAAACAACAAGTAATACAAACTTCAAGTGATACAAACAACATCAAGTGATACAAACAACATCAAGTGATACAAACAACATCAAGTGATACAAACAACATCAAGTGATACAAACATCAAGTGAAACAAACAACATCAAATGATACAAACATCAAGTGATACAAACATCAAGTGATACAAACAACATCAAGTGATACAAACAACAAGTGATACAAACATCAAGTGATACAAACAACATCAAGTGATACAAACAACAAGTGATACAAACAACAAGTGATACAAACAACAAGTGATACAAACAACAAGTGATACAAACAATATCAAGTGATACAAACAACAAGTGAAACAAACAACATCAAGTGATACAAACAACAAGTGATACAAACAACATCAAGTGATACAAACAACATCAAGTGATACAAACAACATCAAGTGATACAAACATCAAGTGATACAAACATCAAGTGAAACAAACAACATCAAATGATACAAACATCAAGTGATACAAACAACATCAAGTGATACGAACATCAAGTGATACAAACAACATCAAGTGATACCAACAACATCAAGTGATACAAACATCAAGTGATACGAATATCAAGTGATACAAATAACATCAAGTGATACAAACAACATCAAGTGATACAAACAACATCAAGTGATACAAACATCAAGTGATACAAACAACATCAAGTGATACCAACAACATCAAGTGATACAAACATCAAGTGATACGAACATCAAGTGATACAAATAACATTAAGTGATACAAACAACATCAAGTGATACAAACATCAAGTGATACAAACAACATCAAGTAATACAAACAACATCAAGTGATACAAACATCAAGTGATACAAACAACATCAAGTGATACAAACAACATCAAGTGATACAAACAACATCAAGTGATACAAACAACATCAAGTGATACAAACAAACATCAAGTGATACAAACAACATCAAGTGATACAAACAACATCAAATGATACAAACAACATCAAGTGATACAAACAACATCAAGTGATACAAACAACATCAAGTGATACAAACAACATCAAGTGATACAAGAAACATCAAATGATACAAACAACATCAAGTGATACAAACATCAAGTGATACAAACAACATCAAGTGATACAAACAACATCAAATGATACAAACATCAAGTGATACAAACAACATCAAGTGATACAAACAACATCAAATGATACAAACAACATCAAGTGATACAAACAACATCAAGTGATACTAACAACATCAAGTGATACAAACAACATCAAGTGATACAAACAACATCAAGTGATACAAACAACATCAAGTGATACAAACTTCAAGTGATACAAACAACCTCAAGTGATACAAACTTCAAGTGATACAAACAACATCAAGTGATACAAACTTCAAGTGATACAAACAACATCAAGTGATACAAACAACATCAAGTGATACAAACAACATCAAGTGATACAAACAACATTTAATGATACAAACAACATCAAGTGATACAAACAACATCAAGTGATACAAACAACATCAAGTGATACAAACAACATCAAGTGATACAAACAACATCAAGGGATACAAACAACATCAAGTGATACAAACAATATCAAGTGATACAAACATCAAGTAAAACAAACAACATCAAATGATACAAACATCAAGTGATACAAATATTAAGTTATACGAACAACATCAAGTGATACAAACAACATAAAGTGATACAAACAACATCAAGTGATACAAACAACATAAAGTAATACAAACAACATCAAGTGATACAAACAACATAAAGTGATACAAACAACATCAAGTGATACAAACAACATCAAGTGATACAAACAACATCAAGTGATACAAACATCAAGTGATACAAACAACATCAAGTGATACAAACAACATCAAGTGATACAAACTTCAAGTGATACAAACAACATCAAGTGATACAAAATACATCAAGTGATACAAACAACATCAAGTGATACAAACAACATCAAGTGATACAAACATCAAGTGAAACAAACAACATCAAATGATACAAACATCAAGTGATACAAACATCAAGTGATACAAACAACATCAAGTGATACAAACAACAAGTGATACAAACATCAAGTGATACAAACAACATCAAGTGATACAAACAACAAGTGATACAAACATCAAGTGAAACAAACAACATCAAATGATACAAACATCAAGTGATACAAACATCAAGTAATACAAACTTCAAGTGATACAAACAACATCAAGTGATACAAACAACATCAAGTGATACAAACAACATCAAGTGATACAAACAACATCAAGTGATACAAACAACAAGTAATACAAACTTCAAGTGATACAAACTTCAAGTGATACAAACAACATCAAGTGATACAAACTTCAAGTGATACAAACAACATCAAGTGATACAAAATACATCAAGTGATACAAACAACATCAAGTGATACAAACAACATCAAGTGATACAAACATCAAGTGAAACAAACAACATCAAATGATACAAATATCAAGTGATACAAACATCAAGTGATACAAACAACATCAAGTGATACAAACAACAAGTGATACAAACATCAAGTGATACAAACAACATCAAGTGATACAAACAACAAGTGATACAAACATCAAGTGAAACAAACAACATCAAATGATACAAACATCAAGTGATACAAACATCAAATAATACAAACTTCAAGTGATACAAACAACATCAAGTGATACAAACAACATCAAGTGATACAAACAACATCAAGTGATACAAACAACATCAAGTGATACAAACAACAAGTGATACAAACATCAAGTGATACAAACAACATCAAGTGATACAAACAACATCAAGTGATACAAACAACATCAAGTGAAACAAACAACATCAAATGATACAAACATCAAGTGATACAAACATCAAGTGATACAAACAACATCAAGTGATACAAACAACATCAAGTGATACAAACATCAAGTGATACAAACAACATCAAGTGATACAAACAACAAGTGATACAAACATCAAGTGATACAAACAACATCAAGTGATACAAACAACATCAAGTGATACAAACAACATCAAGTGATACAAACACATCAAGTGATACAAACAACATCAAGTGATACAAACAACATCAAGTGATACAAACAACATCAAGTGATACAAACAACATCAAGTGATACAAACATACATCAAGTGATACAAACAACATCAAGTGATACAAACACATCAAGTGATACAAACAACATCAAGTGATACAAACAACATCAAGTGATACAAACAACATCAAGTGATACAAACAACATCAAGTGATACAAACATCAAGTGAAACAAACAACATCAAATGATACAAACATCAAGTGATACAAACATCAAGTGATACAAACAACATCAAGTGATACAAACAACAAGTGATACAAACATCAAGTGATACAAACAACATCAAGTGATACAAACAACAAGTGATACAAACATCAAGTGAAACAAACAACATCAAATGATACAAACATCAAGTGATACAAACATCAAGTAATACAAACTTCAAGTGATACAAACAACATCAAGTGATACAAACAACATCAAGTGATACAAACAACATCAAGTGATACAAACAACATCAAGTGATACAAACAACAAGTAATACAAACTTCAAGTGATACAAACAACATCAAGTGATACAAACAACATCAAGTGATACAAACAACATCAAGTGATACAAACAACATCAAGTGATACAAACATCAAGTGAAACAAACAACATCAAATGATACAAACATCAAGTGATACAAACATCAAGTGATACAAACAACATCAAGTGATACAAACAACAAGTGATACAAACATCAAGTGATACAAACAACATCAAGTGATACAAACAACAAGTGATACAAACAACAAGTGATACAAACAACAAGTGATACAAAACAACAAGTGATACAAACAATATCAAGTGATACAAACAACAAGTGAACAAACAACATCAAGTGATACAAACAACAAGTGATACAAACAACATCAAGTGATACAAACAACATCAAGTGATACAAACAACATCAAGTGATACAAACATCAAGTGATACAAACAACATCAAGTGATACAAACATCAAGTGATACAAACATCAAGTGATACAAACAACATCAAGTGATACAAACAACATCAAGTGATACAAACAACATCAAGTGATACAAACAACATCAAGTGATACAAACAACATCAAGTGATACAAACAACATCAAGTGATACAAACAACATCAAGTGATACAAACAACATCAAGTGATACAAACAATCAAGTGATACAAACAACATCAAGTGATACAAACAACATCAAGTGATACAAACAACATCAAGTGATACAAACAACATCAAGTGATACAAACATCAAGTGATACAAACAACATCAAGTGATACAAACAACATCAAGTGATACAAACAACATCAAGTGATACAAACAACATCAAGTGATACAAACAACATCAAGTGATACAAACAACATCAAGTGATACAAACAACATCAAGTGATACAAACAACATCAAGTGATACAAACATCAAGTGATACAAACAACATCAAGTGATACAAACAACATCAAGTGATACAAACAACATCAAGTGATACAAACAACATCAAGTGATACAAACAACAAGTGATACAAACTCAAGTGATACAAACAACATCAAGTGATACAAACAACATCAAGTGATACAAACAACATCAAGTGATACAAACAACATCAAGTGATACAAACAACATCAAGTGATACAAACAACATCAAGTGATACAAACAACATCAAGTGATACAAACAACATCAAGTGATACAAACAACATCAAGTGATACAAACAACATCAAGTGATACAAACAACATCAAGTGATACAAACAACATCAAGTGATACAAACAACATCAAGTGATACAAACAACATCAAGTGATACAAACAACATCAAGTGATACAAACAACATCAAGTGATACAAACAACATCAAGTGATACAAACAACATCAAGTGATACAAACAACATCAAGTGATACAAACAACATCAAGTGATACAAACATCAAGTGATACAAATAAAGTGATACAACAACATCAAGTGATACAAACAACATAAAGTGATACAAACAACATCAAGTGATACAAACAACATCAAGTGATACAAACAACATCAAGTGATACAAACAACATCAAGTGATACAAACAACATCAAGTGATACAAACAACATCAAGTGATACAAACAACATCAAGTGATACAAACACATCAAGTGATACAAACAACATCAAGTGATACAAACAACATCAAGTGATACAAACAACATCAAGTGATACAAACAAATCAAGTGATACAAACAACATCAAGTGATACAAACAACATCAAGTGATACAAACAACATCAAGTGATACAAACAACATCAAGTGATACAAACAACATCAAGTGATACAAACAACATCAAGTGATACAAACAAATCAAGTGATACAAACAAATCAAGTGATACAAACAACATCAAGTGATACAAACAACATCAAGTGATACAAACAACATCAAGTGATACAAACAACATCAAGTGATACAAACAACATCAAGTGATACAAACAACATCAAGTGATACAAACAACATCAAGTGATACAAACAACATCAAGTGATACAAACAACATCAAGTGATACAAACAACATCAAGTGATACAAAACAACATCAAGTGATACAAACAACATCAAGTGATACAAACAACATCAAGTGATACAAACATCAAGTGATACAAACAACATCAAGTGATACAAACAACATCAAGTGATACAAACAACATCAAGTGATACAAAACATCAAGTGATACAAACAACATCAAGTGATACAAACAACATCAAGTGATACAAACATCAAGTGATACAAACAACATCAAGTGATACAAACAAGATCAAGTGATACCAACAACAAGTGATACAAACTTCAAGTGATACGAAAAACATCAAGTGATACAAACAACATCAAGTGATGCAAACAACATCAAGTGATACAAACAGCATCAAGTGATACAAACAACATCAAGTGATACAAACAACATCAAGTGATACAAACAACATCAAGTGATACAAACAACATCAAGTGATACAAACAACATCAAGTGATACAAAAAACATCAAGTGATACCAACAACATCAAGTGATACAAACAACATCAAGTGATACAAACAACATCAAGTGATACAAACAACATCAAGTCATACAAACAATATCAAGTAATACAAACAACATCAAGTGATACAAACAACATCAAGTGATACAAACAACATCAAGTGATACAAACAATATCAAGTGATACAAACAACTTCAAGTGATACAAACAAATTCAAGTGATACAAACAACATCAAGTGATACAAACAACATCAAGTGATACAAACATCAAGTGATACAAACAACATCAAGTGATACAAACAACATCAAGTGATACAAACAACATCAAGTGATACAAACAACATCAAGTGATACAAACAACATCAAGTGATACAAACAACATCAAGTGGTACAAACAACATCAAGTGATACAAACATCAAGTGATAAAAAACAACATCAAGTGATACAAACAACTTCAAGTGATACAAACAACATCAAGTGATACAAACATCAAGTGATACAAACAACATCAAGTGATACAAACAACTTCAAGTGATACAAACAACATCAGGTGATACAAACATCAAGTGATACAAACAACATCAAGTGATACAAACAACATCAAGTGATACAAACATCAAGTGATACAAACAACATCAAGTGATACAAACAACATCAAGTGATACCAACAACAAGTGATACAAACTTCAAGTGATACGAACAACATCAAGTGATACAAACAACATCAAGTGATGCAAACAACATCAAGTGATACAAACAGCATCAAGTGATACAAACAACATCAAGTGATACAAACAACATCAAGTGATACAAACAACATCAAGTGATACAAACAACATCAAGTGATACAAAAAACATCAAGTGATACCAACAACATCAAGTGATACAAACAACATCAAGTGATACAAACAACATCAAGTGATACAAACAACATCAAGTCATACAAACAATATCAAGTGATACAAACAACATCAAATGATACAAACAACATCAAGTGATACAAACAACATCAAGTGATACAAACAATATCAAGTGATACAAACCACATTCAAGTGATACAAACAACTTCAAGTTATACAAACAACATCAAGTGATACAAACAACATCAAGTGATACAAACATCAAGTGATACAAACAACATCAAGTGATACAAACAACATCAAGTGATACAAACATCAAGTGATACAAACAACATCAAGTGATACAAACAACACCAAGTGATACAAACAACATCAAGTTATACAAAAAACATCAAGTGATACAAACAACATCAAGTGGTACAAACAACATCAAGTGATACAAACATCAAGTGACACAAACAACATCAAGTGATACAAACAACTTCAAGTGATACAAACAATATCAAGTGATACACACATCAAGTGATACAAACAACATCAAGTGATACAAACAACTTCAAGTGATACAAACAACATCAGGTGATACAAACATCAAGTGATACAAACAATATCAAGTGATACAAACAACTTCAAGTGATACAAACAACTTCAAGTGATACAAACAACATCAAGTGATACAAACAACATCAAGTGATACAAACATCAAGTGATACAAACAACATCAAGTGATACAAACAACATCAAGTGATACAAACATCAAGTGATACAAACAACATCAAGTGATACAAACAACTTCAAGTGATACAAACAACATCAGGTGATACAAACATCAAGTGATACAAACAACATCAAGTGATACAAACAACATCAAGTGATACAAACAACATCAAGTGATACCAACAACAAGTGATACAAACAACATCAAGTGATACAAACAACATCAAGTGATACAAACATCAAGTGATACAAACAACATCAAGTGATACAAACAACATCAAGTGATACCAACAACAAGTGATACAAACTTCAAGTGATACGAACAACATCATGTGATACAAACAACATCAAGTGATACAAACAACATCAAGTGATACAAACAACATCAAGTGATACAAACAACATCAAGTGATACAAACAACATCAAGTGATACAAACATCAAGTGATACAAACAACATCAAGTGATACAAACAACTTCAAGTGATACAAACAACATCAAGTGATACAAACATCAAGTGATACAAACAACATCAAGTGATACAAACAACATCAAGTGATACAAACATCAAGTGATACAAACAACATCAAGTGATACAAACAACATCAAGTGATACAAACAACTTCAAGTGATACAAACAATATCAAGTGATACAAACATCAAGTGATACAAACAACATCAAGTGATACAAACAACTTCAAGTGATACAAACAACATCAGGTGATACAAACATCAAGTGATACAAACAACATCAAGTGATACAAACAACATCAAGTGATACAAACAACATCAAGTGATACCAACAACAAGTGATACAAACAACATCAAGTGATACAAACAACATCAAGTGATACAAACATCAAGTGATACAAACAACATCAAGTGATACAAACAACATCAAGTGATACCAACAACAAGTGATACAAACTTCAAGTGATACGAACAACATCAAGTGATACAAACAACATCAAGTGATACAAACAACATCAAGTGATACAAACAACATCAAGTGATACAAACAACATCAAGTGATACAAACAACATCAAGTGATACAAACATCAAGTGATACAAACAACATCAAGTGATACAAACAACATCAAGTGATACAAACATCAAGTGATACAAACAACATCAAGTGGTACAAACAACATCAAGTGATACAAACATCAAGTGATACAAACAACATCAAGTGATACAAACAACTTCAAGTGATACAAACAACATCAAGTGATACAAACATCAAGTGATACAAACAACATCAAGTGATACAAACAACTTCAAGTGATACAAACAACATCAGGTGATACAAACATCAAGTGATACAAACAACATCAAGTGATACAAACAACATCAAGTGATACAAACATCAAGTGATACAAACAACATCAAGTGATACAAACAACATCAAGTGATACCAACAACAAGTGATACAAACTTCAAGTGATACGAACAACATCAAGTGATACAAACAACATCAAGTGATACAAACAACATCAAGTGATACAAACAACATCAAGTGATACAAACAACATCAAGTGATACAAACATCAAGTGATACAAACAACATCAAGTGATACAAACAACATCAAGTGATACAAACAACATCAAGTGATACAAACATTAGCGGCGACAAATTTGTCATCGGTACGGACTGGGGCTTTTAATGATTACTTTAAATACAAATGATTGTGGCTAAAACTAGTCAAGACATAATGGGTGTGACACTGCTGCACTTATGCTAGACACACCCCTGGAACCAATCACGTATAAGAAAACCTCGATTATAGACGAGTTCTGACAATACTTGCTAACACTACCCTCCGTCACTACCCTCCGCCCCTAACCTCCGCCCCTAACCCCGCCCCTAACCCCACCCCTACCCTCCACCCTACCCTCCGCCCCTATCCCCGCCCCTAAGCTCCGCCCCTACCCTCCGCCCCTAACCCCGCCCCTACCCTCCGCCCTACCCTCCGCCCCTATCCCCCGCCCCTACGCTCCGCCCCTACCCTCCGCCCCTACCCCCCGGCCCTAGTCCGTCCCTACTCGCAAACTCCCAGATAATTCAGTGATTTAATTTAATCAAGGGGCGTATTTGACAGCTTCGAGAAACAACAGGTATACATTCTTAGTTTAATGTCAGTACCTAGTACACGATACTTAAACATATAAACAGTGCTCATGTCAGTACCAAGTAAACGATAGATCACATATAAACAGTGCTCATGTCAGTACCAAGTACACGATAGATCACATATAAACAGTGCTCATGGCTGTACCAAGTACACGATAGATCACATATAAACAGTACTCATGTCAGTACCAAGTACACGATACTTCACATATAAACAGTGCTCATGTCAGTACCAAGTACACGATAGATCACATATAAACAGTGCTCATGTCAGTACCAAGTAAACGATAGATTATATATATAAAAAGTGCTCATGTCAGATCCAAGTACACTATACTTCACATATAAACAGTGCTCATGTCAGTACCAAGGACACGATAGATCACATATAAACAGTGCTCATGTCAGTACCAAGTACACGATAGATCACATATAAACAGTGCTCATGTCAGTACCTACTACACGATAGATAACATATAGACGGTACTGATTGAAATTTTAATGTTTTGTTTTTTCTTGGGCTGACTCTTTATTACACTCCCTACCTTCTCCTCTCGCAATGTCTCTCTTTAAATTTCTCTTTCTATCCCGACATCCCTCCACCCCTCCCCTCCATCCCTCCCCCTTCATCCCTCCCCCTCCATCCCTCCCCCTCCATCCCTCCCCCTCTATCACATTCCCCTTCATCCCTCCCCCTCATTCCCACCCCCTCCATCCCTCCCCCTCCATCCCTTTCCCCTCCATCCCTTTCCCCTCCATCCCTTTCCCCTCCATCCCTCCCCCTCCATCCATCCCTCCACCTCCATCCCTTCCCCTCCATCCCTCCCCTCCATCCCTCCCTTCCATCCCTCCCCTCCATCCCTCCCCTCCATCCCTCCCCTCCATCCATTCCTCCCCTCCATCCCTCCCCTCCATTCTTCCCCTCCATGCCTCCCCTCCATCCCCCCCCTCCTTACCTCCCCTCCATCCCTCCCCCTCCATCCCTCCCCCTTCATCCCTCCCCCTCCATTCCTCCCCTCCATCCCGCCCCTCCATCCCTCCCCCTCCATCCCTCCCCTCCATCCCCCCTCCATCCCTCCCCCTCCATCCTCCCATCCATCCCTCCCCGTCCATCCATCCCCCTCCATCCCTCTCCCTTCGTCCTTCCCCATCTATCAATCCCCCTCCATCCCTCTCACCATGTTCCCCACCCTCCCCCACCCCAACACATGACATCACAAATCTCTGCTCTCATCTCTGACCTTCAAGGCACTCAAGGCCAAAGCTGCTGTTACAGTGAAGACAGTATGAGGACAGCATACACCTGTTGTTAAGACAGTTTCTACTGCACGTCCACTCACACAAGGCGCCGTACTTGCCGTGGGGACAGTCTGGGAACAGAGAGTGGACACTGGTCAGCGTTTGTGAGCAGTCTGGGAACAGAGAGTGGACACTGGTCAACCAATGTGAGCAGTCTGGGAACAGAGAGTGGTCATTGGTCAGCCCATGTTAGCAGTCTGCGAACATAGAATGGCCATTGCCTGAGCCAATGCGGCGTCACTGCTAATTGTACCTTTTAACGGGTCAGTAATTATTGTAAGGCGCTATTTAAAACAAAACTTCTGAAACGTTTAGGGATTTTCTATGTTCTTTTTTTAACAACTTGAATTTATCAGCTCAAGTTAATGAACCTTCACCTGGGACAAGACGTGTGCCGTAGCTAGTAGCATCACCTGGGACAAGACGTGTGCCGTAGCTAGTAGCATCACCTGGGACAAGACGTGTGCCGTAGCTAGTAGCATCACCTGGGACAAGACGTGTGCCGTAGCTAGTAGCATCACCTGGGACAAGACGTGTGCCGTAGCTAGTAGCATCACCTGGGACAAGACGTGTGCCGTAGCTAGTAGCATCACCTAGGACAAGACGTGTGCCGTAGCTAGTAGCATCACCTGGGACAAGACGTGTGCCGTAGCTAGTAGCATCACCTGGGACAAGACGTGTGCCGTAGCTAGTACCCTCACCTGGGACAAGACGTATGTCGTAGCTAGTACCCTCACCTGGGACAAGACGTGTGCCGTAGCTAGTAGCATCACCTGGGACAAGACGTGTGCCGTAGCTAGTACCCTCACCTGGGACAAGACGTATGCCGTAGCTAGTACCCTCACCTGAGATCATGGACACTGCCGTAGTTAGTACCATAACCTGAGATCACGGACACTGCTGTAGCTAGAACCCTCACCTGAGATCATGGACACTGTCGTAGTTAGTACCCTAACCTGAGATCACGGACACTGCTGTAGCTAGAACCCTTACGTGAGATCACGGACACTGCTGTAGCTAGAACCCTCACATGAGATCACGGACACTGCTGTAGCTAGAACCCTCACCTGAGATCACGGACACTGCTGTAGCTAGAACCCTCACCTGAGATCACGGACACTGCTGTAGCTAGAACCCTCACCTGAGATCACGGACACTGCTCTAGCTAGAACCCTCACCTGAGATCACGGACACTGCTGTAGCTAGAACCCTTACCTGAGATCACGGACACTGCTCTAGCTAGAACCCTCACCTGAGATCACGGACACTGCTGTAGCTAGAACCCTCATCTGAGATCACGGACACTGCTCTAGCTAGAACCCTCACCTGAGATAACGGACACTGCTGTAGCTAGAGCCTTTCGAAAGTTTGACTTTGGCATCCAGTAAATGCTAAAAAACATTTTCTGCACCTGACTTGAAGTAGCCCAGCACACAGACTGGACTTAACTACGACTGTTGTATCTGTGACCAACGAATTATACCTAGTCCCTAGAACAACAGTGTGTGTCTGAAACCATCATTACCAATATCAACTTTACAACACATCATATATCAACTCATCATTAACAATATCAACTTTACAACACATCAAACATCAACTCACCATTACCAATATCAACTTTACAACACATTATACATCAACACAACCTTATCAATATCAACTTTAGAACACATCATACATCAGCTCATCATTACCAACATCAAATTAACTACACATCATATATCAACTCATCATTACGAATATAATCTTTACAAAATAACATATATCAACTCATCATTAATAATATCAACTTTAAAACACATCATACATCAACACAACCTTATCACTATCAACTTTAGAACACATCATACTTCAACTCATCATTACCAATATCAACTTTACAACACATCAAATATCAACTCATCATTAATAATATCAACTTAACAACACATAATATATTACACAACCTTATCAATATCAACTTTAGAACACATCATACTTCAACTCATCAATACCAATATCAACTTTACAACACATCATATATCAACTCACCATTACCAATATCAACTTTAAAACACATCATACATCAACACAACCTTATCAATATCAACTTTACAAGACATCAAACATCAACTCACAATTACCAAAATAAACTTTACAACACATCATATATCAACTCATCATTAATAATATCAACTTTAAAACAAATCATACATCAACACAACCTTATCACTATCAACTTTAGAACACATCATACTTCAACTCATCATTACAAATATCAACTTTACAACACATCAAATATCAACTCATCATTAATAATATCAACTTAACAACACATAATATATTACACAACCTTATCAATATCAACTTTAGAACACATCATACTTCAACTCATCATTACCAATATCAACTTTACAACACATCATATATCAACTCACCATTACCAATATCAACTTTAAAACACATCATACATCAACACAACCTTATCAATTTCAATTTTAGAACACATCATACATCAACTCATCATTACCAATATCAACTTTACAACACATCATATATCAACTCATAATTATCAATATCAACTTTACAACACATCATACATCAACTCATCATTACCAACTTAAAATTAACTACACATCATATATCAACTCATCATTACCAATATCAAATTTACAACATATCATATGTGAAAACATCATAACCACTATCAACTTTACAACACATCATACATCAACTCATCATTACCAATATCAACTTCACAACACATCATATATCAACTCATCATTAACACTATCAACTTTACAACACATCAAACATCAAATATCAACACAACCTTACCACTATCAACTTTATAACACATCAAACATCAACTCATCATTACTAACATCAACTGTACAGCCCATCATATATCTACTCACCATTACAAATTTCAACTTTACAACACATCATACATCAACTCATCATTACCAATATCAACTTTACAACACATCATATATCAACTCACCATTACCAATATCAACTTTAAAACACATCATACATCAACACAACCTTATCAATTTCAATTTTAGAACACATCATACATCAACTCATCATTACCAATATCAACTTTACAACACATCATATATCAACTCATAATTATCAATATCAACTTTACAACACATCATACATCAACTCATCATTACCAACTTAAAATTAACTACACATCATATATCAACTCATCATTACCAATATCAAATTTACAACATATCATATGTGAAAACATCATAACCACTATCAACTTTACAACACATCATACATCAACTCATCATTACCAATATCAACTTCACAACACATCATATATCAACTCATCATTAACACTATCAACTTTACAACACATCAAACATCAAATATCAACACAACCTTACCACTATCAACTTTATAACACATCAAACATCAACTCATCATTACTAACATCAACTGTACAGCCCATCATATATCTACTCACCATTACAAATTTCAACTTTACAACACATCATACATCAACTCACCATTACCAATATCAACTTTAAAACTAATCGTATATCAACTCATCATTATCAATATTAACTTTAGAACCTATCATACATCAACACACCATTACAAATATCAACTTTACAACACATCATATATCAACTCATCATTATCAATAGTAACTTTACAACACATTATACATCAACTCATCATTACCAATATCAATTTTACAACACATAATATATCAACTCATTATTACCAATATCAATTTTACAACACATCATATATCAACTCATCATTAACACTATCAACTTTACAACACATCAAACATCAAATATCAACACAACCTTACCACTATCAACTTTACAACACATCAAACATCAACTCATCATTACCAATATCAACTTTACAACAATTCAACCATCAACTCATCATTACTAACATCAACTTTACAACACATCATATATCAACTAAGCATTAACAATATCAAATTTACAAGACATCAAATATCAACTCACAATTACCAATATAAACTTTACAACACATCAAACATCAACTCATCATTACCAATATCAACTTTACAACACATCATACATTAACTCATCATTACTAATATCAACTTCACAACACATCAAAAATCAACTCATCATTACTAATATCAATTTTACAAGCCATCAAACATTAACTCATCATTATTAATATCAACTTTACAAGACATCAGACATCAACTCATCATTACCAATATCAACATTAAAACACATCATACATCAACTCATCATTACTAATATCAACTTTACAACACATCAAACATCAACTCCTCAATACTAATATCAACTTTACAAAACATCAAACATCAACTCATCTTTACTAACATCAACTTTACAACACATCATATATCAAATTTCAACTTTACAACACATCAAACATCCCCTCTTCATTACTAATATCAACTTTACAACAAATCAAACATCAACTCATCATTACCAATATTAACTTTATAACACATTATACATCAACACACCCTTAACAATATTATTTTTACAACACATCAATCATCAACTCATCATTACTAATATCAACTTTACAACACATCATATATCAACTCATCATTACTAATATCAACGTGACGTCACACTTACCACTCACCCCCATAAATGTCCACTGTACAAATAAATGTCCCCGAAGTCCGCAGACTCTTGTCCTTGACCATCAAATTGACCATCTTAGTGGGTAAGATGAGCTGCGAGCTGGTCACTGCGATGTCCGGCCTGTAGCCAATATCTGTGTAAAAAAATCTCGCCACGACTGTGTCGGATTCGTTGTAAGTGGTGATGAACAGTCTCTCGGCCCGGGAACCTGTAGGGGCTGGACGACAGGTCAATCAAGTCAGCAGATTTTATGACGACACGTCAATCATGTCAGCAGATTGTATGACGACACTTCAATCATGTCAGCAAATTGTATGAGGAAACGTAGATCATGTCAAGCTGATTGTTTGATGACACGTCAATCATGTCAGCAGATTGTATGACGACACGCCAATCATGTCACCAGATTGTATGACGACACGTCAATCATGTCAGCAGATTGTATGACGACACGTCAATCATGTCAGCAGATTGTATGACGACACGTCAATCATGTCAGCAGATTGTATGACGACACGTCAATCATGTCAGCAGATTGTATGACGACACGTCAATCATGTCAGCAGATTGTATGACGACACGTCAATCATGTCAGCAGATTGTATGACGACACGTCAATCATGTCAAGCAGATTGTATGATGATAAGTGAATCATGTCAAGCAGATTGTATGACTACACGTCAATCATGTCAAACAGATTGTTTAATGATAAGTCAATCATGTCAAACAGATTGTTTAATGATAAGTCAATCATGTCAAACAGATTTTTTAATGATAAGTCAATCATGTCAAGCAGATTGTTTAATGATAAGTGAATCGTGTCAATCATATTGTGTTGTTATCTTTTTGGCAGCCCTTAGGATTGAAGTTTCATATTGGCTGATTCTATAGATTTTTCTCATGAAATGTAATTATAAAAAATAATTTGTATTAAAAAATTAACTAATTTTCTCATGTTTTAAAATAGTTTATAATACAAACACTCACAAAGACAAGGCATTTAACCAATGGGAAACAAAAACTGTAAATCATACGTAAATTCTAAGAATTCTAAGTTGCATCCCTTTGACGCGAATCAATCACAGCCGTGTTGTACTTAAATATACATATGAATGGACACAGGAATATTTAAACATTTGAAATGGGCCCCAAACCACTACATTGACTGACCCCAGGTCAGTCGGTTACACTGACTGACCCCAGGTCAGCCGGTTACATTGCCTGACCCCAGGTCAGCCGGTTACATTGACTGACCCAAGGTCAGCCGGTTACATTGACTGACCCCAGGTCAGCCGGTTACATTAACTGACCCTAGGTCAGCTAGTTACATTGACTGACCCCAGGTCAGCCGGTTAACAAAAAGCTTAACTCAAAAAATAATTGAATGGCGGTTGAAAAATACGCAGTTTATTTTACAATATTTCTTTCAAATATTTTATTTTTACTTCCATTTAAGTTTTTTTGTTGACTAAATTTGTAAACATCTAATTTAATTTGGTTTTTTTGTTTTTTGTCAGCTTTTATCCACTAATTTTGTTAGGAGATTTGATTGACTAAAACTTTTTGGAGTCCTTTTTTACAATTTTAATTTTTAAATTTATTTGATTTTTTTTTAAATTTATTTTTTGTATTGATGTTGACAAATTTGAAGAAATTTTAAAAATTGCTTCTCTTCGTTTCAGCTCTCCGCTTATTTCTGATTTTAGATGGAGGAAAGCAACTATTTTAATAGACAGTGAGTGGCATAGCAGGTCTTCATAGCTTTGTGGAGACGTATCTGGTAAGAATGAAAACTTACAGTGGGCAGTGGTCACTGCGATCAGCGTGATGGACACTTGTTGGTAAAAAGACACAGTGACCAGTCCATCAATGCCAGCTGCCGGACAGGCGGAGAGATCAGGTTCTGACGGGTCAGAGGTTGAGTTGATGGTGTCAAGTGGAGTTATTGTGAGAGTCCCTGGCAGGAGTCGACCTGAGGGCAGATTATGTTTGTAAACACTTAGTTTAAAGGTAGACAACTCTAGTAGACTATGTTTGGTAAACACTTAGTTTTAAGTTAGACAACTCTGGCAGATTATGTTTGGTAAACAATTAGTTTAAAGTTAGACAACTCTGGCAGATTATGTTTGGTAAACACTTAGTTAAAAGTTAGACAACTCTAGCAGATAATGTTTGGTAAACACTTAGTTTAAAGTTCGACAACTCTAGTAGACTATGTTTGGTAAACACTTAGTTTAAAGTTAGAAAACTCTGGCAGATTATGTTTGGTAAACACTTAGTTTTAAGTTAGACAACTCTAGCAGATTATGTTTGGTAAACACTTAGTTTAAAGTTAGACAACTCTAGCAGATCGTTTGGTAAACACTTAGTTTAAAGTTAGACAACTCTAGCAGATTGTTTGGTAAACACTTAATTTAAAGTTAGACAACTCCAGTAGACTATGTTTGGTAAACATTTCGTCTAAAGTTAGACAACTCTAGCAGATAGTTTGGCCACGATACAAGTTGACAATGAACAAATGATAACATGCAAAACATATGACGTCACTTACGAGCGTCACAGATTGTCGTTAATATTATTATTATTATATTATCACCAGTGTATCACCCGTCAAAAATGACGGAAGTTTTCAAAATAAATACACATCATAATAAGTAAAATAACGCAATTTACAAATGTCGTTTTTTAAAATTTATTTTTATTTTATTCATTTATTTTCATGTTGAACAATTTTATGTGGGACGTTCAAAAAGAGTTATTTTTGGTGCAGTAATTTGGTGCGCTGCTTTCTAAAATTAGTTGCGTCACGGAAAGGAAAGACGGACGTGACATAAATTGCAAATTTTTTTCAATATTGATTATGTAATCGAAATTTACAGCATGTTTCCATATTGAAAAATTAAGAATAAAAAATTATTTCACTTGCACAAGTCACAACGTGATTTATACAATTATTTGCAAGAGGTGTAATAAAATCTATGTGGGTGAGAGAGCAAGTCACCATGGAGATTGGTTTCAGAGAACATATGTACAAATATATAAGCAGACCATATGTTCTGTCTCTAACACTTCAACAGCGCTGATCATTGCACATTTTACACATATTGTAGTTACTGGCATTTTATAAGAGAACTATACCCATGATAGGATCTACATGGAAAATAGATTTATAAATCGATTTTGTACTTTGGCTCCACGTGGATTAAATCGAATCACAATATTACATAATTCGGAATCTTTTTCCCGTTGTGGTTTGTATTGTAACTTTTAATATTTACCTTCTTTTCTTATATCCTGTGTTTGTTTTTATTAAATTTAAAATAAAAATAAATTTTACTCTTTACTTAACTTTTTTCCATGAAATTAAATGTCTTATATAGTGTGTAAATTTTATTTAAATAGTTTTGTAAGTTATTTGTGCTGATAAAAGCATTACCTGAAAAATCGACTTGTGTACATGTATTATTAAATTAATAAAGTTTTAATTTATTGTTTTTATCCCACAATTCGTGTGTGATTTTTTTCTAATGACATAATCCTCTAAAAGTTAATCCTGTCCACTTTACCTGGCGTTATGTACACCTCACACAATCTGTGGTTGTCGTCCACATTGACTATCAGCTCTTTGAACTCGAAGTGGTTCTCACAATATATATCCATGGCACCCATGTATATGAAGACGTTTCTTCCATCCTTGCACGTGACCTTTGAACCCAGGATATCCAAGAACCTTAAATAGACTTTAGGGTGTTTTCCTGTGGTACAAGAGAACAGGTAACGCTCCTCATAGGAATTCTACAAGATAACAACGGTCATTCGTCCTCTAGAACAGTCATTTCAACTTATCTGTATCTGATACATGTCCTAACTCACCTGTGCTCATACAAGTGCTCACCTGTGCTCATACAAGTGCTCACCTGTGCTCATACAAGTGCTCACCTGTGCTCATACAAGTGCTCACCTGTGCTCATACAAGTGATCACCTGTGCTCATACAAGTGCTCACCTATCTTATCTTATCTATACAGACGCTCCTTCTATGCAGAAGATAGTTGCGTCCACAGACCATGACAGATGATCTGTTGGCAAGTGATGCAGCAATCACAGGCCACGGCTTTGTGGGTTCCACGCATTACCCAGCCGCCTAACACTACACAAGTGTTAGGTACCCATTCGGAGCGGGGTGACTCAGGGACGCCCTAGGCCCCGGGAACAAACCCTTGCCTTCACACGGATTCGAACCCGTGACCATCGGTACGACAGTCCAGTGCGCTGCCACTCGATCACCGCGTGGGGATACAAGTCCTCACCTGCGTTGATACAAGTTCTCACCTTTGCTTAGTACGACCAAACTGTCATTGCTGACCGAGAAGACCAATCGAATGAACCTAAATGGTTTGGCCTCGGGAAGGGTAATGGCAATGGACCTGGTCACGTCACTGACACAGGTGTGGACATTCTCATCCGTGACCACTGGATGTGTGCTTGAACTCCTGAGAGCTATGTTCACTGAAGCGCAAATAAGAGGAGATAATTTATAATTTTTCAACAAAGATTTTTCAAGGAAAAGAAATCAAAATGTACAAAAACTAATATATTTTTTACATTAACTTTCTATTAAATTTATAATTAATCTTTAATTATTTATAATAATTAGTTTTCAGTTATAAATAATAAAAGTTAAACTGTCATGTGAGAGTATGTTTGCTCTCTTACACTAACGCATTCATACTTCAATGTGATATACTACTACTACTCTCATTTATAGTACTACATTGCAATTGTGCCAAACTAATTAAGATGTGTAACTATGATTCGTGTTTTCTTGGTTTTGCCGTCAAATTTATACGAAAAAGTATTAAAATAAAAAAGCATATAAATATATTTGAGGGTTACAGAACACATAATAATCTTCTTAAAAAGTACCAGAACGTAACACGTCAATACTCATTGTGTATCCAAAGTACCAGGACGTAACACGTCAATACTCATTGTGTATCCAAAGTACCAGGACGTAACACGTCAATACTCATTGTGTATCCAAAGTACCAGGACGTAACACGTCAATACTCATTGTGTATCCAAAGTACCAGGACGTAACACGTCAATACTCATTGTGTATCCAAAGTACCAGGACGTAACACGTCAATACTCATTGTGTATCCAAAGTACCAGGACGTAACACGTCAA
Source organism: Ampullaceana balthica (assembly GCA_944989445.1). NCBI lineage: Eukaryota > Metazoa > Mollusca > Gastropoda > Lymnaeidae > Ampullaceana > Ampullaceana balthica. The sequence goes on along the minus strand of CALYLW010000094.1, from coordinate 18,338 downwards.
CACTCATTGTGTATCCAAAGTACCAGGACGTAACACGTCAACCCTCATTGTGTATCCAAAGTACCAGGACGTAACACGTCAACACTCATTGTGTATCCAAAGTACCAGGACGTAACACGTCAACACTCATTGTGTATCCAAAGTACCAGGACGTAACACGTCAACACTCATTGTGTATCCAAAGTACCAGGACGTAACACGTCAACACTCATTGTGTATCCAAAGTACCAGGGCGTAACACGTCAACACTCATTGTGTATCCAAAGTACCAGGACGTAACACGTCAACACTCATTGTGTATCCAAAGTACCAGGACGTAACACGTCAACACTCATTGTGTATCCAAAGTACCAGGACGTAACACGTCAATACTCATTGACCAGGACGTAACACGTCAATACTCATTGACCAGGACGTAACACGTCAATACTCATTGACCAGGACGTAACACGTCAATACTCATTGACCAGGACGTAACACGTCAATACTCATTGACCAGGACGTAACACGTCAATACTCATTGACCAGGACGTAACACGTCAATACTCATTGACCAGGACGTAACACGTCAATACTCATTGACCAGGACGTAACACGTCAATACTCATTGACCAGGACGTAACACGTCAATACTCATTGACCAGGACGTAACACGTCAATACTCATTGACCAGGACGTAACACGTCAATACTCATTGACCAGGACGTAACACGTCAATACTCATTGACCAGGACGTAACACGTCAATACTCATTGACCAGGACGTAACACGTCAATACTCATTGACCAGGACGTAACACGTCAATACTCATTGTGTATCCACTATCTACACTCTAAACGTCTAACAATAAATTAACTTAGAAGAACTGAGGTTATTCAGTCGTGCAAATGTCCAAAACGGAATGTTCCTGACATCGTCTCAGAGAAATGTCCAAAACGGAATGTTCCTGACATCGTCTCAGAGAAGTGTCCAAAACGGAATGTTCCTGACATCGTCTCAGAGAAGTGTCCAAAACGGAATGTTCCTGACATCGTCTCAGAGAAGTGTCCAAAACGGAATGTTCCTGACATCGTCTCAGAGAAGTGTCCAAAACGGAATGTTCCTGACATCGTCTCAGAGAAGTGTCCAAAACGGAATGTTCCTGACATCGTCTCAGAGAAGTGTCCAAAACGGAATGTTCCTGACATCGTCTCAGAGAAGTGTCCAAAACGGAATGTTCCTGACATCGTCTCAGAGAAGTGTCCAAAACGGAATGTTCCTGACATCGTCTCAGAGAAGTGTCCAAAACGGAATGTTCCTGACATCGTCTCAGAGAAGTGTCCAAAACGGAATGTTCCTGACATCGTCTCAGAGAAGTGTCCAAAACGGAATGTTCCTGACATCGTCTCAGAGAAGTGTCCAAAACGGAATGTTCCTGACATCGTCTCAGAGAAGTGTCCAAAACGGAATGTTCCTGACATCGTCTCAGAGAAGTGTCCAAAACGGAATGTTCCTGACATCGTCTCAGAGAAGTGTCCAAAACGGAATGTTCCTGACATCGTCTCAGAGAAGTGTCCAAAACGGAATGTTCCTGACATCGTCTCAGAGAAGTGTCCAAAACGGAATGTTCCTGACATCGTCTCAGAGAAGTGTCCAAAACGGAATGTTCCTGACATCGTCTCAGAGAAGTGTCCAAAACGGAATGTTCCTGACATCGTCTCAGAGAAGTGTCCAAAACGGAATGTTCCTGACATCGTCTCAGAGAAGTGTCCAAAACGGAATGTTCCTGACATCGTCTCAGAGAAGTGTCCAAAACGGAATGTTCCTGACATCGTCTCAGAGAAGTGTCCAAAACGGAATGTTCCTGACATCGTCTCAGAGAAGTGTCCAAAACGGAATGTTCCTGACATCGTCTCAGAGAAGTGTCCAAAACGGAATGTTCCTGACATCGTCTCAGAGAAGTGTCCAAAACGGAATGTTCCTGACATCGTCTCAGAGAAGTGTCCAAAACGGAATGTTCCTGACATCGTCTCAGAGAAGTGTCCAAAACGGAATGTTCCTGACATCGTCTCAGAGAAGTGTCCAAAACGGAATGTTCCTGACATCGTCTCAGAGAAGTGTCCAAAACGGAATGTTCCTGACATCGTCTCAGAGAAGTGTCCAAAACGGAATGTTCCTGACATCGTCTCAGAGAAGTGTCCAAAACGGAATGTTCCTGACATCGTCTCAGAGAAGTGTCCAAAACGGAATGTTCCTGACATCGTCTCAGAGAAGTGTCCAAAACGGAATGTTCCTGACATCGTCTCAGAGAAGTGTCCAAAACGGAATGTTCCTGACATCGTCTCAGAGAAGTGTCCAAAACGGAATGTTCCTGACATCGTCTCAGAGAAGTGTCCAAAACGGAATGTTCCTGACATCGTCTCAGAGAAGTGTCCAAAACGGAATGTTCCTGACATCGTCTCAGAGAAGTGTCCAAAACGGAATGTTCCTGACATCGTCTCAGAGAAGTGTCCAAAACGGAATGTTCCTGACATCGTCTCAGAGAAGTGTCCAAAACGGAATGTTCCTGACATCGTCTCAGAGAAGTGTCCAAAACGGAATGTTCCTGACATCGTCTCAGAGAAGTGTCCAAAACGGAATGTTCCTGACATCGTCTCAGAGAAGTGTCCAAAACGGAATGTTCCTGACATCGTCTCAGAGAAGTGTCCAAAACGGAATGTTCCTGACATCGTCTCAGAGAAGTGTCCAAAACGGAATGTTCCTGACATCGTCTCAGAGAAGTGTCCAAAACGGAATGTTCCTGACATCGTCTCAGAGAAGTGTCCAAAACGGAATGTTCCTGACATCGTCTCAGAGAAGTGTCCAAAACGGAATGTTCCTGACATCGTCTCAGAGAAGTGTCCAAAACGGAATGTTCCTGACATCGTCTCAGAGAAGTGTCCAAAACGGAATGTTCCTGACATCGTCTCAGAGAAGTGTCCAAAACGGAATGTTCCTGACATCGTCTCAGAGAAGTGTCCAAAACGGAATGTTCCTGACATCGTCTCAGAGAAGTGTCCAAAACGGAATGTTCCTGACATCGTCTCAGAGAAGTGTCCAAAACGGAATGTTCCTGACATCGTCTCAGAGAAGTGTCCAAAACGGAATGTTCCTGACATCGTCTCAGAGAAGTGTCCAAAACGGAATGTTCCTGACATCGTCTCAGAGAAGTGTCCAAAACGGAATGTTCCTGACATCGTCTCAGAGAAGTGTCCAAAACGGAATGTTCCTGACATCGTCTCAGAGAAGTGTCCAAAACGGAATGTTCCTGACATCGTCTCAGAGAAGTGTCCAAAACGGAATGTTCCTGACATCGTCTCAGAGAAGTGTCCAAAACGGAATGTTCCTGACATCGTCTCAGAGAAGTGTCCAAAACGGAATGTTCCTGACATCGTCTCAGAGAAGTGTCCAAAACGGAATGTTCCTGACATCGTCTCAGAGAAGTGTCCAAAACGGAATGTTCCTGACATCGTCTCAGAGAAGTGTCCAAAACGGAATGTTCCTGACATCGTCTCAGAGAAGTGTCCAAAACGGAATGTTCCTGACATCGTCTCAGAGAAGTGTCCAAAACGGAATGTTCCTGACATCGTCTCAGAGAAGTGTCCAAAACGGAATGTTCCTGACATCGTCTCAGAGAAGTGTCCAAAACGGAATGTTCCTGACATCGTCTCAGAGAAGTGTCCAAAACGGAATGTTCCTGACATCGTCTCAGAGAAGTGTCCAAAACGGAATGTTCCTGACATCGTCTCAGAGAAGTGTCCAAAACGGAATGTTCCTGACATCGTCTCAGAGAAGTGTCCAAAACGGAATGTTCCTGACATCGTCTCAGAGAAGTGTCCAAAACGGAATGTTCCTGACATCGTCTCAGAGAAGTGTCCAAAACGGAATGTTCCTGACATCGTCTCAGAGAAGTGTCCAAAACGGAATGTTCCTGACATCGTCTCAGAGAAGTGTCCAAAACGGAATGTTCCTGACATCGTCTCAGAGAAGTGTCCAAAACGGAATGTTCCTGACATCGTCTCAGAGAAGTGTCCAAAACGGAATGTTCCTGACATCGTCTCAGAGAAGTGTCCAAAACGGAATGTTCCTGACATCGTCTCAGAGAAGTGTCCAAAACGGAATGTTCCTGACATCGTCTCAGAGAAGTGTCCAAAACGGAATGTTCCTGACATCGTCTCAGAGAAGTGTCCAAAACGGAATGTTCCTGACATCGTCTCAGAGAAGTGTCCAAAACGGAATGTTCCTGACATCGTCTCAGAGAAGTGTCCAAAACGGAATGTTCCTGACATCGTCTCAGAGAAGTGTCCAAAACGGATGTCGACGTCAGAAAGTGTCAAAACGGAATGTTCCTGACATCGTCTCAGAGAAGTGTCCAAAACGGAATGTTCCTGACATCGTCTCAGAGAAGTGTCCAAAACGGAATGTTCCTGACATCGTCTCAGAGAAGTGTCCAAAACGGAATGTTCCTGACATCGTCTCAGAGAAGTGTCCAAAACGGAATGTTCCTGACATCGTCTCAGAGAAGTGTCCAAAACGGAATGTTCCTGACATCGTCTCAGAGAAGTGTCCAAAACGGAATGTTCCTGACATCGTCTCAGAGAAGTGTCCAAAACGGAATGTTCCTGACATCGTCTCAGAGAAGTGTCCAAAACGGAATGTTCCTGACATCGTCTCAGAGAAGTGTCCAAAACGGAATGTTCCTGACATCGTCTCAGAGAAGTGTCCAAAACGGAATGTTCCTGACATCGTCTCAGAGAAGTGTCCAAAACGGAATGTTCCTGACATCGTCTCAGAGAAGTGTCCAAAACGGAATGTTCCTGACATCGTCTCAGAGAAGTGTCCAAAACGGAATGTTCCTGACATCGTCTCAGAGAAGTGTCCAAAACGGAATGTTCCTGACATCGTCTCAGAGAAGTGTCCAAAACGGAATGTTCCTGACATCGTCTCAGAGAAGTGTCCAAAACGGAATGTTCCTGACATCGTCTCAGAGAAGTGTCCAAAACGGAATGTTCCTGACATCGTCTCAGAGAAGTGTCCAAAACGGAATGTTCCTGACATCGTCTCAGAGAAGTGTCCAAAACGGAATGTTCCTGACATCGTCTCAGAGAAGTGTCCAAAACGGAATGTTCCTGACATCGTCTCAGAGAAGTGTCCAAAACGGAATGTTCCTGACATCGTCTCAGAGAAGTGTCCAAAACGGAATGTTCCTGACATCGTCTCAGAGAAGTGTCCAAAACGGAATGTTCCTGACATCGTCTCAGAGAAGTGTCCAAAACGGAATGTTCCTGACATCGTCTCAGAGAAGTGTCCAAAACGGAATGTTCCTGACATCGTCTCAGAGAAGTGTCCAAAACGGAATGTTCCTGACATCGTCTCAGAGAAGTGTCCAAAACGGAATGTTCCTGACATCGTCTCAGAGAAGTGTCCAAAACGGAATGTTCCTGACATCGTCTCAGAGAAGTGTCCAAAACGGAATGTTCCTGACATCGTCTCAGAGAAGTGTCCAAAACGGAATGTTCCTGACATCGTCTCAGAGAAGTGTCCAAAACGGAATGTTCCTGACATCGTCTCAGAGAAGTGTCCAAAACGGAATGTTCCTGACATCGTCTCAGAGAAGTGTCCAAAACGGAATGTTCCTGACATCGTCTCAGAGAAGTGTCCAAAACGGAATGTTCCTGACATCGTCTCAGAGAAGTGTCCAAAACGGAATGTTCCTGACATCGTCTCAGAGAAGTGTCCAAAACGGAATGTTCCTGACATCGTCTCAGAGAAGTGTCCAAAACGGAATGTTCCTGACATCGTCTCAGAGAAGTGTCCAAAACGGAATGTTCCTGACATCGTCTCAGAGAAGTGTCCAAAACGGAATGTTCCTGACATCGTCTCAGAGAAGTGTCCAAAACGGAATGTTCCTGACATCGTCTCAGAGAAGTGTCCAAAACGGAATGTTCCTGACATCGTCTCAGAGAAGTGTCCAAAACGGAATGTTCCTGACATCGTCTCAGAGAAGTGTCCAAAACGGAATGTTCCTGACATCGTCTCAGAGAAGTGTCCAAAACGGAATGTTCCTGACATCGTCTCAGAGAAGTGTCCAAAACGGAATGTTCCTGACATCGTCTCAGAGAAGTGTCCAAAACGGAATGTTCCTGACATCGTCTCAGAGAAGTGTCCAAAACGGAATGTTCCTGACATCGTCTCAGAGAAGTGTCCAAAACGGAATGTTCCTGACATCGTCTCAGAGAAGTGTCCAAAACGGAATGTTCCTGACATCGTCTCAGAGAAGTGTCCAAAACGGAATGTTCCTGACATCGTCTCAGAGAAGTGTCCAAAACGGAATGTTCCTGACATCGTCTCAGAGAAGTGTCCAAAACGGAATGTTCCTGACATCGTCTCAGAGAAGTGTCCAAAACGGAATGTTCCTGACATCGTCTCAGAGAAGTGTCCAAAACGGAATGTTCCTGACATCGTCTCAGAGAAGTGTCCAAAACGGAATGTTCCTGACATCGTCTCAGAGAAGTGTCCAAAACGGAATGTTCCTGACATCGTCTCAGAGAAGTGTCCAAAACGGAATGTTCCTGACATCGTCTCAGAGAAGTGTCCAAAACGGAATGTTCCTGACATCGTCTCAGAGAAGTGTCCAAAACGGAATGTTCCTGACATCGTCTCAGAGAAGTGTCCAAAACGGAATGTTCCTGACATCGTCTCAGAGAAGTGTCCAAAACGGAATGTTCCTGACATCGTCTCAGAGAAGTGTCCAAAACGGAATGTTCCTGACATCGTCTCAGAGAAGTGTCCAAAACGGAATGTTCCTGACATCGTCTCAGAGAAGTGTCCAAAACGGAATGTTCCTGACATCGTCTCAGAGAAGTGTCCAAAACGGAATGTTCCTGACATCGTCTCAGAGAAGTGTCCAAAACGGAATGTTCCTGACATCGTCTCAGAGAAGTGTCCAAAACGGAATGTTCCTGACATCGTCTCAGAGAAGTGTCCAAAACGGAATGTTCCTGACATCGTCTCAGAGAAGTGTCCAAAACGGAATGTTCCTGACATCGTCTCAGAGAAGTGTCCAAAACGGAATGTTCCTGACATCGTCTCAGAGAAGTGTCCAAAACGGAATGTTCCTGACATCGTCTCAGAGAAGTGTCCAAAACGGAATGTTCCTGACATCGTCTCAGAGAAGTGTCCAAAACGGAATGTTCCTGACATCGTCTCAGAGAAGTGTCCAAAACGGAATGTTCCTGACATCGTCTCAGAGAAGTGTCCAAAACGGAATGTTCCTGACATCGTCTCAGAGAAGTGTCCAAAACGGAATGTTCCTGACATCGTCTCAGAGAAGTGTCCAAAACGGAATGTTCCTGACATCGTCTCAGAGAAGTGTCCAAAACGGAATGTTCCTGACATCGTCTCAGAGAAGTGTCCAAAACGGAATGTTCCTGACATCGTCTCAGAGAAGTGTCCAAAACGGAATGTTCCTGACATCGTCTCAGAGAAGTGTCCAAAACGGAATGTTCCTGACATCGTCTCAGAGAAGTGTCCAAAACGGAATGTTCCTGACATCGTCTCAGAGAAGTGTCCAAAACGGAATGTTCCTGACATCGTCTCAGAGAAGTGTCCAAAACGGAATGTTCCTGACATCGTCTCAGAGAAGTGTCCAAAACGGAATGTTCCTGACATCGTCTCAGAGAAGTGTCCAAAACGGAATGTTCCTGACATCGTCTCAGAGAAGTGTCCAAAACGGAATGTTCCTGACATCGTCTCAGAGAAGTGTCCAAAACGGAATGTTCCTGACATCGTCTCAGAGAAGTGTCCAAAACGGAATGTTCCTGACATCGTCTCAGAGAAGTGTCCAAAACGGAATGTTCCTGACATCGTCTCAGAGAAGTGTCCAAAACGGAATGTTCCTGACATCGTCTCAGAGAAGTGTCCAAAACGGAATGTTCCTGACATCGTCTCAGAGAAGTGTCCAAAACGGAATGTTCCTGACATCGTCTCAGAGAAGTGTCCAAAACGGAATGTTCCTGACATCGTCTCAGAGAAGTGTCCAAAACGGAATGTTCCTGACATCGTCTCAGAGAAGTGTCCAAAACGGAATGTTCCTGACATCGTCTCAGAGAAGTGTCCAAAACGGAATGTTCCTGACATCGTCTCAGAGAAGTGTCCAAAACGGAATGTTCCTGACATCGTCTCAGAGAAGTGTCCAAAACGGAATGTTCCTGACATCGTCTCAGAGAAGTGTCCAAAACGGAATGTTCCTGACATCGTCTCAGAGAAGTGTCCAAAACGGAATGTTCCTGACATCGTCTCAGAGAAGTGTCCAAAACGGAATGTTCCTGACATCGTCTCAGAGAAGTGTCCAAAACGGAATGTTCCTGACATCGTCTCAGAGAAGTGTCCAAAACGGAATGTTCCTGACATCGTCTCAGAGAAGTGTCCAAAACGGAATGTTCCTGACATCGTCTCAGAGAAGTGTCCAAAACGGAATGTTCCTGACATCGTCTCAGAGAAGTGTCCAAAACGGAATGTTCCTGACATCGTCTCAGAGAAGTGTCCAAAACGGAATGTTCCTGACATCGTCTCAGAGAAGTGTCCAAAACGGAATGTTCCTGACATCGTCTCAGAGAAGTGTCCAAAACGGAATGTTCCTGACATCGTCTCAGAGAAGTGTCCAAAACGGAATGTTCCTGACATCGTCTCAGAGAAGTGTCCAAAACGGAATGTTCCTGACATCGTCTCAGAGAAGTGTCCAAAACGGAATGTTCCTGACATCGTCTCAGAGAAGTGTCCAAAACGGAATGTTCCTGACATCGTCTCAGAGAAGTGTCCAAAACGGAATGTTCCTGACATCGTCTCAGAGAAGTGTCCAAAACGGAATGTTCCTGACATCGTCTCAGAGAAGTGTCCAAAACGGAATGTTCCTGACATCGTCTCAGAGAAGTGTCCAAAACGGAATGTTCCTGACATCGTCTCAGAGAAGTGTCCAAAACGGAATGTTCCTGACATCGTCTCAGAGAAGTGTCCAAAACGGAATGTTCCTGACATCGTCTCAGAGAAGTGTCCAAAACGGAATGTTCCTGACATCGTCTCAGAGAAGTGTCCAAAACGGAATGTTCCTGACATCGTCTCAGAGAAGTGTCCAAAACGGAATGTTCCTGACATCGTCTCAGAGAAGTGTCCAAAACGGAATGTTCCTGACATCGTCTCAGAGAAGTGTCCAAAACGGAATGTTCCTGACATCGTCTCAGAGAAGTGTCCAAAACGGAATGTTCCTGACATCGTCTCAGAGAAGTGTCCAAAACGGAATGTTCCTGACATCGTCTCAGAGAAGTGTCCAAAACGGAATGTTCCTGACATCGTCTCAGAGAAGTGTCCAAAACGGAATGTTCCTGACATCGTCTCAGAGAAGTGTCCAAAACGGAATGTTCCTGACATCGTCTCAGAGAAGTGTCCAAAACGGAATGTTCCTGACATCGTCTCAGAGAAGTGTCCAAAACGGAATGTTCCTGACATCGTCTCAGAGAAGTGTCCAAAACGGAATGTTCCTGACATCGTCTCAGAGAAGTGTCCAAAACGGAATGTTCCTGACATCGTCTCAGAGAAGTGTCCAAAACGGAATGTTCCTGACATCGTCTCAGAGAAGTGTCCAAAACGGAATGTTCCTGACATCGTCTCAGAGAAGTGTCCAAAACGGAATGTTCCTGACATCGTCTCAGAGAAGTGTCCAAAACGGAATGTTCCTGACATCGTCTCAGAGAAGTGTCCAAAACGGAATGTTCCTGACATCGTCTCAGAGAAGTGTCCAAAACGGAATGTTCCTGACATCGTCTCAGAGAAGTGTCCAAAACGGAATGTTCCTGACATCGTCTCAGAGAAGTGTCCAAAACGGAATGTTCCTGACATCGTCTCAGAGAAGTGTCCAAAACGGAATGTTCCTGACATCGTCTCAGAGAAGTGTCCAAAACGGAATGTTCCTGACATCGTCTCAGAGAAGTGTCCAAAACGGAATGTTCCTGACATCGTCTCAGAGAAGTGTCCAAAACGGAATGTTCCTGACATCGTCTCAGAGAAGTGTCCAAAACGGAATGTTCCTGACATCGTCTCAGAGAAGTGTCCAAAACGGAATGTTCCTGACATCGTCTCAGAGAAGTGTCCAAAACGGAATGTTCCTGACATCGTCTCAGAGAAGTGTCCAAAACGGAATGTTCCTGACATCGTCTCAGAGAAGTGTCCAAAACGGAATGTTCCTGACATCGTCTCAGAGAAGTGTCCAAAACGGAATGTTCCTGACATCGTCTCAGAGAAGTGTCCAAAACGGAATGTTCCTGACATCGTCTCAGAGAAGTGTCCAAAACGGAATGTTCCTGACATCGTCTCAGAGAAGTGTCCAAAACGGAATGTTCCTGACATCGTCTCAGAGAAGTGTCCAAAACGGAATGTTCCTGACATCGTCTCAGAGAAGTGTCCAAAACGGAATGTTCCTGACATCGTCTCAGAGAAGTGTCCAAAACGGAATGTTCCTGACATCGTCTCAGAGAAGTGTCCAAAACGGAATGTTCCTGACATCGTCTCAGAGAAGTGTCCAAAACGGAATGTTCCTGACATCGTCTCAGAGAAGTGTCCAAAACGGAATGTTCCTGACATCGTCTCAGAGAAGTGTCCAAAACGGAATGTTCCTGACATCGTCTCAGAGAAGTGTCCAAAACGGAATGTTCCTGACATCGTCTCAGAGAAGTGTCCAAAACGGAATGTTCCTGACATCGTCTCAGAGAAGTGTCCAAAACGGAATGTTCCTGACATCGTCTCAGAGAAGTGTCCAAAACGGAATGTTCCTGACATCGTCTCAGAGAAGTGTCCAAAACGGAATGTTCCTGACATCGTCTCAGAGAAGTGTCCAAAACGGAATGTTCCTGACATCGTCTCAGAGAAGTGTCCAAAACGGAATGTTCCTGACATCGTCTCAGAGAAGTGTCCAAAACGGAATGTTCCTGACATCGTCTCAGAGAAGTGTCCAAAACGGAATGTTCCTGACATCGTCTCAGAGAAGTGTCCAAAACGGAATGTTCCTGACATCGTCTCAGAGAAGTGTCCAAAACGGAATGTTCCTGACATCGTCTCAGAGAAGTGTCCAAAACGGAATGTTCCTGACATCGTCTCAGAGAAGTGTCCAAAACGGAATGTTCCTGACATCGTCTCAGAGAAGTGTCCAAAACGGAATGTTCCTGACATCGTCTCAGAGAAGTGTCCAAAACGGAATGTTCCTGACATCGTCTCAGAGAAGTGTCCAAAACGGAATGTTCCTGACATCGTCTCAGAGAAGTGTCCAAAACGGAATGTTCCTGACATCGTCTCAGAGAAGTGTCCAAAACGGAATGTTCCTGACATCGTCTCAGAGAAGTGTCCAAAACGGAATGTTCCTGACATCGTCTCAGAGAAGTGTCCAAAACGGAATGTTCCTGACATCGTCTCAGAGAAGTGTCCAAAACGGAATGTTCCTGACATCGTCTCAGAGAAGTGTCCAAAACGGAATGTTCCTGACATCGTCTCAGAGAAGTGTCCAAAACGGAATGTTCCTGACATCGTCTCAGAGAAGTGTCCAAAACGGAATGTTCCTGACATCGTCTCAGAGAAGTGTCCAAAACGGAATGTTCCTGACATCGTCTCAGAGAAGTGTCCAAAACGGAATGTTCCTGACATCGTCTCAGAGAAGTGTCCAAAACGGAATGTTCCTGACATCGTCTCAGAGAAGTGTCCAAAACGGAATGTTCCTGACATCGTCTCAGAGAAGTGTCCAAAACGGAATGTTCCTGACATCGTCTCAGAGAAGTGTCCAAAACGGAATGTTCCTGACATCGTCTCAGAGAAGTGTCCAAAACGGAATGTTCCTGACATCGTCTCAGAGAAGTGTCCAAAACGGAATGTTCCTGACATCGTCTCAGAGAAGTGTCCAAAACGGAATGTTCCTGACATCGTCTCAGAGAAGTGTCCAAAACGGAATGTTCCTGACATCGTCTCAGAGAAGTGTCCAAAACGGAATGTTCCTGACATCGTCTCAGAGAAGTGTCCAAAACGGAATGTTCCTGACATCGTCTCAGAGAAGTGTCCAAAACGGAATGTTCCTGACATCGTCTCAGAGAAGTGTCCAAAACGGAATGTTCCTGACATCGTCTCAGAGAAGTGTCCAAAACGGAATGTTCCTGACATCGTCTCAGAGAAGTGTCCAAAACGGAATGTTCCTGACATCGTCTCAGAGAAGTGTCCAAAACGGAATGTTCCTGACATCGTCTCAGAGAAGTGTCCAAAACGGAATGTTCCTGACATCGTCTCAGAGAAGTGTCCAAAACGGAATGTTCCTGACATCGTCTCAGAGAAGTGTCCAAAACGGAATGTTCCTGACATCGTCTCAGAGAAGTGTCCAAAACGGAATGTTCCTGACATCGTCTCAGAGAAGTGTCCAAAACGGAATGTTCCTGACATCGTCTCAGAGAAGTGTCCAAAACGGAATGTTCCTGACATCGTCTCAGAGAAGTGTCCAAAACGGAATGTTCCTGACATCGTCTCAGAGAAGTGTCCAAAACGGAATGTTCCTGACATCGTCTCAGAGAAGTGTCCAAAACGGAATGTTCCTGACATCGTCTCAGAGAAGTGTCCAAAACGGAATGTTCCTGACATCGTCTCAGAGAAGTGTCCAAAACGGAATGTTCCTGACATCGTCTCAGAGAAGTGTCCAAAACGGAATGTTCCTGACATCGTCTCAGAGAAGTGTCCAAAACGGAATGTTCCTGACATCGTCTCAGAGAAGTGTCCAAAACGGAATGTTCCTGACATCGTCTCAGAGAAGTGTCCAAAACGGAATGTTCCTGACATCGTCTCAGAGAAGTGTCCAAAACGGAATGTTCCTGACATCGTCTCAGAGAAGTGTCCAAAACGGAATGTTCCTGACATCGTCTCAGAGAAGTGTCCAAAACGGAATGTTCCTGACATCGTCTCAGAGAAGTGTCCAAAACGGAATGTTCCTGACATCGTCTCAGAGAAGTGTCCAAAACGGAATGTTCCTGACATCGTCTCAGAGAAGTGTCCAAAACGGAATGTTCCTGACATCGTCTCAGAGAAGTGTCCAAAACGGAATGTTCCTGACATCGTCTCAGAGAAGTGTCCAAAACGGAATGTTCCTGACATCGTCTCAGAGAAGTGTCCAAAACGGAATGTTCCTGACATCGTCTCAGAGAAGTGTCCAAAACGGAATGTTCCTGACATCGTCTCAGAGAAGTGTCCAAAACGGAATGTTCCTGACATCGTCTCAGAGAAGTGTCCAAAACGGAATGTTCCTGACATCGTCTCAGAGAAGTGTCCAAAACGGAATGTTCCTGACATCGTCTCAGAGAAGTGTCCAAAACGGAATGTTCCTGACATCGTCTCAGAGAAGTGTCCAAAACGGAATGTTCCTGACATCGTCTCAGAGAAGTGTCCAAAACGGAATGTTCCTGACATCGTCTCAGAGAAGTGTCCAAAACGGAATGTTCCTGACATCGTCTCAGAGAAGTGTCCAAAACGGAATGTTCCTGACATCGTCTCAGAGAAGTGTCCAAAACGGAATGTTCCTGACATCGTCTCAGAGAAGTGTCCAAAACGGAATGTTCCTGACATCGTCTCAGAGAAGTGTCCAAAACGGAATGTTCCTGACATCGTCTCAGAGAAGTGTCCAAAACGGAATGTTCCTGACATCGTCTCAGAGAAGTGTCCAAAACGGAATGTTCCTGACATCGTCTCAGAGAAGTGTCCAAAACGGAATGTTCCTGACATCGTCTCAGAGAAGTGTCCAAAACGGAATGTTCCTGACATCGTCTCAGAGAAGTGTCCAAAACGGAATGTTCCTGACATCGTCTCAGAGAAGTGTCCAAAACGGAATGTTCCTGACATCGTCTCAGAGAAGTGTCCAAAACGGAATGTTCCTGACATCGTCTCAGAGAAGTGTCCAAAACGGAATGTTCCTGACATCGTCTCAGAGAAGTGTCCAAAACGGAATGTTCCTGACATCGTCTCAGAGAAGTGTCCAAAACGGAATGTTCCTGACATCGTCTCAGAGAAGTGTCCAAAACGGAATGTTCCTGACATCGTCTCAGAGAAGTGTCCAAAACGGAATGTTCCTGACATCGTCTCAGAGAAGTGTCCAAAACGGAATGTTCCTGACATCGTCTCAGAGAAGTGTCCAAAACGGAATGTTCCTGACATCGTCTCAGAGAAGTGTCCAAAACGGAATGTTCCTGACATCGTCTCAGAGAAGTGTCCAAAACGGAATGTTCCTGACATCGTCTCAGAGAAGTGTCCAAAACGGAATGTTCCTGACATCGTCTCAGAGAAGTGTCCAAAACGGAATGTTCCTGACATCGTCTCAGAGAAGTGTCCAAAACGGAATGTTCCTGACATCGTCTCAGAGAAGTGTCCAAAACGGAATGTTCCTGACATCGTCTCAGAGAAGTGTCCAAAACGGAATGTTCCTGACATCGTCTCAGAGAAGTGTCCAAAACGGAATGTTCCTGACATCGTCTCAGAGAAGTGTCCAAAACGGAATGTTCCTGACATCGTCTCAGAGAAGTGTCCAAAACGGAATGTTCCTGACATCGTCTCAGAGAAGTGTCCAAAACGGAATGTTCCTGACATCGTCTCAGAGAAGTGTCCAAAACGGAATGTTCCTGACATCGTCTCAGAGAAGTGTCCAAAACGGAATGTTCCTGACATCGTCTCAGAGAAGTGTCCAAAACGGAATGTTCCTGACATCGTCTCAGAGAAGTGTCCAAAACGGAATGTTCCTGACATCGTCTCAGAGAAGTGTCCAAAACGGAATGTTCCTGACATCGTCTCAGAGAAGTGTCCAAAACGGAATGTTCCTGACATCGTCTCAGAGAAGTGTCCAAAACGGAATGTTCCTGACATCGTCTCAGAGAAGTGTCCAAAACGGAATGTTCCTGACATCGTCTCAGAGAAGTGTCCAAAACGGAATGTTCCTGACATCGTCTCAGAGAAGTGTCCAAAACGGAATGTTCCTGACATCGTCTCAGAGAAGTGTCCAAAACGGAATGTTCCTGACATCGTCTCAGAGAAGTGTCCAAAACGGAATGTTCCTGACATCGTCTCAGAGAAGTGTCCAAAACGGAATGTTCCTGACATCGTCTCAGAGAAGTGTCCAAAACGGAATGTTCCTGACATCGTCTCAGAGAAGTGTCCAAAACGGAATGTTCCTGACATCGTCTCAGAGAAGTGTCCAAAACGGAATGTTCCTGACATCGTCTCAGAGAAGTGTCCAAAACGGAATGTTCCTGACATCGTCTCAGAGAAGTGTCCAAAACGGAATGTTCCTGACATCGTCTCAGAGAAGTGTCCAAAACGGAATGTTCCTGACATCGTCTCAGAGAAGTGTCCAAAACGGAATGTTCCTGACATCGTCTCAGAGAAGTGTCCAAAACGGAATGTTCCTGACATCGTCTCAGAGAAGTGTCCAAAACGGAATGTTCCTGACATCGTCTCAGAGAAGTGTCCAAAACGGAATGTTCCTGACATCGTCTCAGAGAAGTGTCCAAAACGGAATGTTCCTGACATCGTCTCAGAGAAGTGTCCAAAACGGAATGTTCCTGACATCGTCTCAGAGAAGTGTCCAAAACGGAATGTTCCTGACATCGTCTCAGAGAAGTGTCCAAAACGGAATGTTCCTGACATCGTCTCAGAGAAGTGTCCAAAACGGAATGTTCCTGACATCGTCTCAGAGAAGTGTCCAAAACGGAATGTTCCTGACATCGTCTCAGAGAAGTGTCCAAAACGGAATGTTCCTGACATCGTCTCAGAGAAGTGTCCAAAACGGAATGTTCCTGACATCGTCTCAGAGAAGTGTCCAAAACGGAATGTTCCTGACATCGTCTCAGAGAAGTGTCCAAAACGGAATGTTCCTGACATCGTCTCAGAGAAGTGTCCAAAACGGAATGTTCCTGACATCGTCTCAGAGAAGTGTCCAAAACGGAATGTTCCTGACATCGTCTCAGAGAAGTGTCCAAAACGGAATGTTCCTGACATCGTCTCAGAGAAGTGTCCAAAACGGAATGTTCCTGACATCGTCTCAGAGAAGTGTCCAAAACGGAATGTTCCTGACATCGTCTCAGAGAAGTGTCCAAAACGGAATGTTCCTGACATCGTCTCAGAGAAGTGTCCAAAACGGAATGTTCCTGACATCGTCTCAGAGAAGTGTCCAAAACGGAATGTTCCTGACATCGTCTCAGAGAAGTGTCCAAAACGGAATGTTCCTGACATCGTCTCAGAGAAGTGTCCAAAACGGAATGTTCCTGACATCGTCTCAGAGAAGTGTCCAAAACGGAATGTTCCTGACATCGTCTCAGAGAAGTGTCCAAAACGGAATGTTCCTGACATCGTCTCAGAGAAGTGTCCAAAACGGAATGTTCCTGACATCGTCTCAGAGAAGTGTCCAAAACGGAATGTTCCTGACATCGTCTCAGAGAAGTGTCCAAAACGGAATGTTCCTGACATCGTCTCAGAGAAGTGTCCAAAACGGAATGTTCCTGACATCGTCTCAGAGAAGTGTCCAAAACGGAATGTTCCTGACATCGTCTCAGAGAAGTGTCCAAAACGGAATGTTCCTGACATCGTCTCAGAGAAGTGTCCAAAACGGAATGTTCCTGACATCGTCTCAGAGAAGTGTCCAAAACGGAATGTTCCTGACATCGTCTCAGAGAAGTGTCCAAAACGGAATGTTCCTGACATCGTCTCAGAGAAGTGTCCAAAACGGAATGTTCCTGACATCGTCTCAGAGAAGTGTCCAAAACGGAATGTTCCTGACATCGTCTCAGAGAAGTGTCCAAAACGGAATGTTCCTGACATCGTCTCAGAGAAGTGTCCAAAACGGAATGTTCCTGACATCGTCTCAGAGAAGTGTCCAAAACGGAATGTTCCTGACATCGTCTCAGAGAAGTGTCCAAAACGGAATGTTCCTGACATCGTCTCAGAGAAGTGTCCAAAACGGAATGTTCCTGACATCGTCTCAGAGAAGTGTCCAAAACGGAATGTTCCTGACATCGTCTCAGAGAAGTGTCCAAAACGGAATGTTCCTGACATCGTCTCAGAGAAGTGTCCAAAACGGAATGTTCCTGACATCGTCTCAGAGAAGTGTCCAAAACGGAATGTTCCTGACATCGTCTCAGAGAAGTGTCCAAAACGGAATGTTCCTGACATCGTCTCAGAGAAGTGTCCAAAACGGAATGTTCCTGACATCGTCTCAGAGAAGTGTCCAAAACGGAATGTTCCTGACATCGTCTCAGAGAAGTGTCCAAAACGGAATGTTCCTGACATCGTCTCAGAGAAGTGTCCAAAACGGAATGTTCCTGACATCGTCTCAGAGAAGTGTCCAAAACGGAATGTTCCTGACATCGTCTCAGAGAAGTGTCCAAAACGGAATGTTCCTGACATCGTCTCAGAGAAGTGTCCAAAACGGAATGTTCCTGACATCGTCTCAGAGAAGTGTCCAAAACGGAATGTTCCTGACATCGTCTCAGAGAAGTGTCCAAAACGGAATGTTCCTGACATCGTCTCAGAGAAGTGTCCAAAACGGAATGTTCCTGACATCGTCTCAGAGAAGTGTCCAAAACGGAATGTTCCTGACATCGTCTCAGAGAAGTGTCCAAAACGGAATGTTCCTGACATCGTCTCAGAGAAGTGTCCAAAACGGAATGTTCCTGACATCGTCTCAGAGAAGTGTCCAAAACGGAATGTTCCTGACATCGTCTCAGAGAAGTGTCCAAAACGGAATGTTCCTGACATCGTCTCAGAGAAGTGTCCAAAACGGAATGTTCCTGACATCGTCTCAGAGAAGTGTCCAAAACGGAATGTTCCTGACATCGTCTCAGAGAAGTGTCCAAAACGGAATGTTCCTGACATCGTCTCAGAGAAGTGTCCAAAACGGAATGTTCCTGACATCGTCTCAGAGAAGTGTCCAAAACGGAATGTTCCTGACATCGTCTCAGAGAAGTGTCCAAAACGGAATGTTCCTGACATCGTCTCAGAGAAGTGTCCAAAACGGAATGTTCCTGACATCGTCTCAGAGAAGTGTCCAAAACGGAATGTTCCTGACATCGTCTCAGAGAAGTGTCCAAAACGGAATGTTCCTGACATCGTCTCAGAGAAGTGTCCAAAACGGAATGTTCCTGACATCGTCTCAGAGAAGTGTCCAAAACGGAATGTTCCTGACATCGTCTCAGAGAAGTGTCCAAAACGGAATGTTCCTGACATCGTCTCAGAGAAGTGTCCAAAACGGAATGTTCCTGACATCG